>CALNHX010007483.1:0-73619 GCA_940337035.1 Agriotes lineatus | reverse complement strand
CATGTAAAAGGCATATAAATTTAAATAATTCACAAGAAAAATAAAATATATAGATATAAATATGTAGGTATAGCACTTTAATTAAACTCTCTTATGAGAGCCTTTGCTAAGGCTGACATAGTGATGTCAACTTTCGTGTTACTTTTCGGTAGACTACTTGTAACTGTTCGTTACTTTTTGTTGTAGTATCCGTTACTTTGTATTCGTTACCGAGTACTCGCTTATTTTCGGATCGAGTACCTGAAAGTTGAGCGAGAGTATCCGTTGGTCTAAGATGGAGTGGCGAGTACTCCCCGCAGAACCGAGCTCTGTAGAGTAGTGTTTATCACATCTGCTTAGCATTCGGGAGGTCGCTTGGTTCGGTTCCCCTGGCCGTCGGCTCTGATTCAGATTTTTAGGTGGTTTTCCTGAGTCAACAGAGTACCTTCCTGAGGCGAATGCCGGGGCCACCTTTCCTGGTCTTTCTTCCATTCTCCACCCCTCCTTTCTCTCACCCACTCTATAATTGCCGTTCTTGGCTGAAGAGAGACGCAAGGTCCCTATAGCAGCCCGCCCCCAGTTGGGGGAATTGAAATAACCCTGAACCTTTACCCCCCCCCCCCCACACACACGGAGCTGCAATAGCTGCCGTAAACAAACAAAACTGATTTCTCAGAATTGAGCATTGCGCTCAGGGCTTATGCACACGTAACATCAGAAGTTGCACTTGTTACGCATTTAATATGTAAAAGAGGTGTTAAAACAACCTGGTTAAGAGGCCTGCTTTTATTTTGTTTTCAAAGTAACCTTACGGAAAAACAGGTGTTAGCAACCTACCTGATCACGCTTACATCCGTTAATAATAGTTTCTTCCGGAAATTACCTATTTTATTTCACGGCATTAAAAAGTGCTAGCTAATACATTTTTTGTAAAACTACTATGAAAAAAAAACATCCCCGAAGCCTAGTTTATTTTATATGTTAACGCATATTAAGAATTTGTTCGGGATATTGCCTATTTAATTTTAAAGCATTAAAAACATCCTAGCTAAGAACGCCAATCGCTGTTCGAATGTACATAAACATATTTTCATGAAACCCGTACTTTTTCAGACAGAATTCTAATTTTAAACACAATCTCAAATTTAAGGTTCGCATCGTAAAATGGCGATAAAATAAAAAGCAAGGTTAAACCAAAAACTCTTTGGTTAAACTACAGCACTGAGTGAGCAAGTACTTGTTTACTGAACGACTGCGGTAACTGTTTTAAAAATGTAACGAGTACTTTTGCAAGTTGATATTGCAGTAATGCAAAACTCTTTAAACGTATTTGGCTCATGTTACTTAGCAAAAAGTTTTTAATAATTTTTAATTTAGAAAAAGATCTGTCAGTGGAAGCTGTAGTGACGGGATGTAAAAAATACGATATAAGCTGTATACAAATCTGGAAAGCTAGCCAATGATGTGTGATTAGACAGAAATTTTTCTCCCACTTCCTTCACTGATAAGCAAGATTTAATACAATTTGTGTACGAAGATCGAAATTGTACAATTTGCTTAGTAAGCCGTCATTCAGATCAGTTTCATACGTAGTTTGAAGTAATTTGGCACTCTCTATGACCTCTGTATCTGAGGCAATCGTTTCTTCGTCTTCTTCCTCTTATTGTAGGCCAGCGGCCTGTTATAACCACATAGTGGTTCTATGAGCCCTCTTTGTCCTTAGGCCGGGTAGGTGACTAGCCTTGCCCGTCGAAATTGAGGAAGAGTTCCCTTATTAGAGATTAACGACTACCACAGATGTTAGCGTGGGAGCCGGGAAGAGTACGATTTTTAAAATCCGTCTATAGTATCCGTCGGGAATCGAACCTGGGCCGGCCGCCTGAGAGCCGAACATTTGCTCGCAGGCCCATCCGCTCACCATCCATTTGCGGTTTAAAACTTTGAATTTATAGTATTATTCTCCTTAGCAATGCTGGGTGTTCATATACAAATACTACGCGGTCTAAGCCGAAATTCTATGCTAAGGAGAATAATTCGAGTAACCGGGAAAGCCTCAAACAATACAATTTATAGTATGTTACTATGCACTATGAAATCTAAGAATCACAATCACACACTAGAGCTGGAGCTTCTAATATACTAAAAAGGAGAAAAGACTGCGCACTCAAAAGGGCCCAGGGCAGTCGCGTATCATCATCTGTTGCCGAAAACGCCGCTACCGCGGCGCCTATATAGATTCGGCGCGGAGGTTCTTCGCACCCTCTACACATATGGTTGTTACGCCACTGGGCTTGTAGCGCATGCGACTCTCGTGCGCTACGCGCACTCGAGTCGCAAACCGCGCTACGCGTTTTCAAAATTCTTGTTCCCACACGTATCATGTAAAAGAGTATTTTTATTCAGATAAATTATTTACCAGATTTGGTGTTCTTGGATCTCTTATCTGCCATTCCCGACGTAGCTGACTTTTTTGTTTAATTAATTCTAGTATTTGTTTTTATGGCAAATTGTAATTTTGGCGTCTCGGAATTTTCCTTGGTTTTATCGCTACTTTTATACTATCCGTGATGCAGTATGTAAACCCATTTACCATATCATCATCGTTCAATATCGCTTATAGTCCTTGTTTAAAATTTACTGCAGAAAACGCTCCAATAGCCAGCTGCAACTGCGACGGCATAGAGCCCAGAGCGGAGAGAAGTTGCGCGCGTGACAACTTTAGGATTTGAGATGCAAAATAAATGAAATATTATACGGTGAAATATAGCGGAAATTGAACCTAAATACAGGAGAGATCGTAAACTTTGTACTGAAACTGTTCGAAATGATTACGTAGCTATAGGAATTACAGAAAAATAAAATGGCCTGACACACCCGGTAGATGTATTGTGAACGAAATGAAATTTTTACGGCAAAGCTAGTTAAATGAATGTAGCCTTAATTCACTATTTTGAAAACAAACGAGAAACATGATATTGTTTCCATATGTACCTAACCTGTATTATGTATCAGGTCATAAACGTGTTTGATTTAAAAAGCCGAAACAGCAGTATTTAAATCTACTTCCGTACACTCCCCAGACTCACAAACAAAAATGTTTCCATAAGACCACAAAAACTAAATTACAGTTCGTTCACAAATAGCGAAAATGTGTTAGTAACCCGAAATCCAAGTTACAGCTTTCATTCTATATATAAAAAGATATAAAATTACGTCAAAAAAATAGAAATATGTAGATTTATTTATTAATAAGGCAATGAAATAGTTGAAATTATCAACAATTTCCTGCACTTTTATTTTTAAAGCTCATGTGCATGCAAGCAATTAAAACAAATAACTACCGGAAATCCAAACAACCACGAAATAGAGCAACTCATCAAAACAAACAAACTAAATGCCAGCAATATTTTGAAAGTTTTGCTATTTTCTGAATTATTTGTACATCGTTTCCAAATCATGTGAACAGTTACCTATAAACCGGTTCGAGCTGTTAATTTAAAAGAAAAAGTAAAGAGGCCGCCACCTCCGTTCTCTCGCTAATAAAGTTTATAGTATCGAAAATAAAAGCGGCGTATAAGTTTCAACTAAATCACAACATCATGATAAGACGATAAAGTCTATCTAAATTTTTGGAGCTGGTGGCCCATGTACTTTGGGATACCCCACCGGCAAATAATTAAATTTTAAACAAAGTACTTCGTTCCTTCTTAATACGTATTTACTCTAGTAAGTCTATCTTACTAATTAGGTATTTTGGTTTCACCTTTTGTTTGCTACAACATCTTATTGATTTGTCCTGTTATTATCGTGATGTCGATTTGTAAACCACTTAATTGATTAAAATTATTAAATACGAATTATTTCTCATAACACATTCTGACGGTAATTGTATCCTACGGTAGAATAGTGATGGGGATGGTACTATCATACAAAAAAGATCAAAGTGGTATTATTTAGGAACGAAATTTTCTGGCAACAACCTGTGATGAAAACTGAGAGCTCTAAGTAAATTAATTTACCATATTTCAACCTTTTCACCGCGTATGCAGTTTCCTTGGTAGTCACTTTCATTTTTTAAATGTTTTTTAACCTTAAATATTGATTTAAAAAATCTTTGTACAATTTTTTGCCTTCTCAACTGACACATATGGCTCCATACAAAAATACAAATTTATGTGTAAATATATTTAATGCAGTCAGTTAAGAAATTACTTAATTGAAGTCAAGTCGTTAAAAACAGTTTACAAAAAATCGTTTTATTTTTAGAAAAACGTCAGTGTTATTCATAGTTTTGATAATAACGCATTAAAACATATATGTATAGGAATATCGTAATTATAATATTGACATGGAAAATGTTGGTTCCTTAGTTTATTTTGTTGGTTCACTCACTGTCGCTGTTGTCTGAGCTTCGGAAAATGTCTTGCGGCAATTGTCTTTTGAGACGCGTATCAATGTCTTTCTGGCCTAGCTTTTGAATTATTGTATCAATGGAGCGCAGATTCACAAAGAAATTTTTGGCCGTCCTCTTAATAAATTGCAGGACTGTATCGATTCCAAGTTCAAAGTGCATTTGGTCGTTGCGTATAAACCATGGACGCTTTAACGGTTATGCGGAGAACCTTGTTCTGAAGAGCTTGAAGTTTCCTCATATTAGACTTTCATGTGTTGCATCATACCGGAGAGGCTTAGGTAATTTTGGTCGGATGAGGGCCTTGTACAGCATAATCGTACATTCATATAGCACTGCCAATTTCTTGTTAATTAGTGGGTAGAGGAGTCTTAATCTAGCATAGCCTTGATTGAGTTTATTGTTTATATAAAAACTCCAGCTGAGCCGAGTATCCAAATGTACTCCAAGGTATTTAATTGCTTCTTTTTTCGAATTCAGTTACATTACTTGTGATATTTTTGTGTTCTCTAATGCGCTAGAGGGTAAAAATTTTAATTGCGCATTTACTGGGATTTAAGGAGTTACACCAATTGTTGAGCCAATGATTTAGTTTATTAACTGCATATTGTAAATGGTTTAGGAATGTATGAAGGTCGCTCCACTGCCTTGGGGACTCCTGCATGTATGTTCTAAGTGGTTGATATGGAGTTGTTTATTCGGACGGCAATTCTTCTATTTTCCAAGAATGAAAAAAATATATAGTAACTAATTGTTGAGGCAGTTGTGTGTCATGCATCTTGTATTTTATATCTTCTATCCAAACCTTATCGAAGGCCTGGCTTATGTCTAGGAATGCTGCTACTGTGAATTGCTTGTTTTCATATCCTTGCGCCTATTATTTCGATAACCCTTGGAAGTTGTTGTACTGTTGACAGACCCTTCATGAAGCCAAATTGAATTGGATGTATTAGCTGATTGTTCTCTAATGACGAAGTAAGTCGATGCAGTATCAATTTTTCAAGTACTTTAGACAGTGTTGGTAGTAGACTGATTGGACGATAGCTTGCACAACCTTTTTTGGCTTTTCTATGTTTGTAAGTAAAACGTGAGGAATGGCGGAAGTACTAAAAAAGCTTACAGAGATTCAAGAAAAGCAAGATGGAATGGATAGAAAGCTAGAAAATAATGCGACAGAGATAAAATTATTGCGCGAAGAAAATAGCATCTTAAAGCAAGTAGTAGCACGGCAAGGGGATAGAATTGAAATGTTAGAAAAAGAATCTAAGAAACGAAATCTGATAATCCAAGGAGTAGAAGATCAGGAGAGTGAGAATCGAGTGGATGTGAAAAACAAGGTCCTGGAAATAATTACGAGAATGGGGGCAACGGTTAATCTCGCGGTGGATGCGGAAGAGATAAGTAGACTGGGTCAGTATAAAAGGCACGGTCAGAGGCCAATAATAGTGAGATTAAGAGAATATAGTAAAAAAACCGAAATCTACAGGTACACAAGAAATCTAAGAGGTACTAAAATCTGGATTACCGACGACTTCACAAAAAAGGTGCAGCAGGAGAGGAAAAAATTTATTTCGTATTTAAAACAAGCGCAACAGAACGGGGGAAAGCCCTTTTGAAATATGACAAGTTAATGATTAACGGGAAAGAAATGGACTATGAGGGCTGGACAAAAGCAAGGCAGGGAGAGATGAGCGGAACAAACCGTGTAGTGAACGACCGAACACCAGAGAAGCACGAGTTGGAGGAGCAAATGAGGAAAATCATTAGAACGGCTACAAAAAAGTAAATAATAAGGATACTAAGGACGGAAAAAAAGATGAAGACTTAAGCAATGGAATAAAGCAAGTTAAAAACTATAAAATTGATATTTTAGCATTGCAAGAAATGAGGTGGAAAGGCGAAGGCATTAGAGATTATAAAGGTTTTACTATATGTTACAGTAGTGCTGTCGAAGGGAAAGGTGGAGTGGGTTTTGCAACCAGTAAAAAGTGTAAGCAATTAATAAAAGATTTTATACCGGTAAATGACAGGCTAGCTGTATTAAAAATTAAGGGTAAATTTTTTAATATAGTTATAATAGACGTGCATGCACCAACAGAAGTTAAGGATATAGAAGAAAAGAAAAATTTTTATGCAGAGCTGGAAATAGAACTAGACAAAATGGGGGCACACGATATTAAGGTCGTCATAGGCGATCTAAATGCGAAGGATAGAAGAGAAGAAATTTACAGGGAAATAATAGTTAGACATAGTCTGCACCAAGAAAGTAATGAGAACGGAAGAAAACGTATAGATTTTGCAACAGGAAGAGATATGGTGGTGTGTAGTACACGATTCACGCATAAGGATATACATAAGATGACCTGGGTCTGGCCAGATGGGCAAACAGAAAATCAAATAGATCATGTGTTGATAGACTCAAGGCATTTGTCGGATATACAAGACGTTAGGAGCTATAGAGGGGCGGATGGAAACTCAGATCATTATAGTGGTGGTAAAATACAAACAGAAGATAGCGGCAATAACAGAGAAAGAAGGAGAAGGTAAAATAATGTACAATACAGATCTGTTAATAAAAAATCACAAGGTACAGCGGTGTTACGAGGAAGTATTACAACAAAAACTAGAGGGGAAGAAGAAAGAAGCAGAAGAGAGTGTGGAAGAGAAATGGGTACAGGCGAAGACAATCATAATAGGATCGGCAAAAGAAGTACTAGGGGAAAGGAAAAATAAAAACAGCAGCCCCAAGTACCTCGGTGTGACTCTCGACCGAACACTAACGTTCAGACAACATCTTATGAATGTATCTGGGAAACTGAGAGCGCGAAACAACCTCGTATCAAAGCTCTGTGGCACAACATGGGGCGCCGATGCAACCACCTTACGAACAGCGGCCCTAGCCTTGGTTTATTCAGTAGCAGAGTATGGTGCGCCTGTCTGGATAAATAGCGCACATGTCAAGAAGAGTATTGACACCCAACTCAACCAAACAATGACGGTAATCTCTGATACCATACGACCAACACCAATTCGATGGTTTCCTGTCCTCAGTAGTATCGCACCACCTGGAATCCGACGAACAGCAGCTCTGGTCAGAGAATACAAAAAGATAACTGCCAACGACCGCCTGCCAATCCTCCATGATATCCCATATATTACACGACAGAACCAACGACTTAAATCAGGACACCCCCCTATCAAGAGCGCAATGGAAGTAGCTGAGGAGTTTAGAGTGGTGAATAAATGGACCAATGCATGGACGGAAGGTTCAGCTGATGATTACATCCGAATACCTGATCCAACTCAAGAATCCCACAGATCAAAGCTACCACGCCGGCTCTGGACGAAACTAAACAGAGTGCGAACTGGGCATGGCAAGTGTGCTGACTCCTTATATATGTGGAGAAGAGCGGAATCCCCACAATGTGATTGTGGAGCCGAACGACAAACCATCTGCCATATAGTAGCAACATGCCCAGTCGTGCCTACCCTGGTCAGCTTGAAGATTTTGCGCTATGTATACCCGACGCAATTGAATGGCTAAGTAATTTAGACATTGACATATATATCTATATTGTATTGTATTGTGCTTTGTTTTTTTGTAATCTTTTTACTGTGATCGTATTGTATACATTCCATACGCTAAATAAATAAAAGGTCATAAACGTGTTTGATTTAAAAATGTGGAATCAGCAGAATTTGAACCTACTTCCGTACATTCGCCAGACTCACAAACAAAAACCGTTGCACAAGACCACAAAAACTAGCTTTAAACTACGTTCACAAATAGGGAGCATGTGTTAGCAACCAGAGCTGCAAGTTACAGTTTTTCATTCTATATATTAAAAAATAGAAAATTACATTAAGAATTTAGAAACATGTAGAGCAGGGTGGAGCGTTGGTGTAAGGACGAAAATTAATTTTTAAATTTTTTAATCCTAATAGTGGCAAATATTTGCTATAGGTGTCCACATATGTTTTGCCGTTCTCATTTTTATTTTTTTCCAACATCTTCTGCCCTCTACTACCCCCTAAAGATAGTGTTAGATAGTTAAATATTAATGTATATAGATACATACCTATATATTCGTTATATGGGTTGAATTCCAACAAAATTATGATTCCTTTACTTATTACAAATTATTATATCCTTTACTTGTGTAAATGACCCCCCTCCACCCATTCTCCGTCACGCCACAACCACCTAACTAGTCCCAGCGAGTCCCAATGCTTCACGGCGAAAATCAGTTGTCTTGTACTGGTAGCGCACAAAGCATAGTGTATAAAGCATATTGTGTTTCTAGTGTGATCAACTGAGTAACAAGTTTATACAAGTTTTTAAAAATGAGTATTTCATAGAAGTTATATACGAGAAAACCCGGCGAGTGTCCCACATTTGGACCTCTGAAAGTTTGCGATGGTTTGATATTACTGGCGTTCCAAGATGTGTTAAAGTGCTTTTTATTTGTGCGTTACGAACTTAAGCCTCCAGACTCAAAAAAAGAACCCAACGTTTCTGAAATATGCGAAATATTAGCGGATAAAGTTAATGTGCTATGGGAAAAAGCCACAATTCCCGTTGTTTCTCGCACCCGCATTATTCAGTGTATTAAAGCATATAATGACAAATACTTAAAGTTAATAAAATATCCAAACTCAAAACGAACTGACAATTATTTTTTAAGAGTTACGGACTTTCAGAACAACGCAAAACTCTTTTTGACATTTGTGCTTGTAATTGTGAAACGTTTGAAAAATGTTCATGCGAAAAAGGAATAAGGTACCAATTCAGGCACATTCATTTCTGATTGACCAACGAACTGTCAGGAAAATGTATATAGGAAAACTTGACATCAAAGAGACAACTAAATTAAAAATCAGGAAAGAAAGAAAACTCAAAGTTAAAAAATATTACAAACTTAAACAATCTTAAATGAAAATGGGATAAAAACGAAAAATACACCATGAAGAGGACAGTGATATTAGTGAATTTGAATATGTAAATAATAAGTTAGATTTGGAAGACATTAATCCTGAAATTCCATCTACGTGGAAAGATATCTCTGAGCAAAAGCAAAAAGAGAAGCATGGATACAATGTTATCTACTTAAACACCGTGGCACAGGTGTGACAGATTTAGATTGTCTGACAGAGTCACAGCAGCAATTACTTCAGCTGTTCTACAAGACGTTGGTCTGATCTCAGAAAGCCACAAAGATAATGTTATTGACAGAAGTAAGATGAGAAAACCTTCGTCAAAAGTTGTTGGTTTACAAGCTAGAGGCGGTTTTATTATGGTAACTTTAAAATCTAGAGAATCAATGCCTTCATTTAATACCAAAAAACAATTTAATCAATAAAAGTAATATATAGTGGCGGGAGGGTAGGGTGGAACTCGCTTAGCAGCCACCCCCTGTGGTGAGTTCTGGGTTGATTATTTGTTTTTATGATAATCAAGCGAAGAGCTGCTTTTAGTAATATTTTTGTAAACTATAGGGTGGGATACAAACATTTTTGAAATCTAGTAATGAGCACTTTGAATTTTAAGAAAGTAACCAGAACTAGCCTCTTTAAATCCACTATAGCACCGTTTTCTTAATAATAGGTAAAAGAAAAATCAAACACTTATATACATTTTATATACAAAGGCCGGTAGACGACAGAAAATATAAATTTACTTAAAAACCAAAGTAACCAGGGGTACCTGAGCTAAGTAATTTTTTTTTGCTATTAGGATTTGAAAAAAAATAAAAAAGTTTCACCCCCTTTAGGGGGCGGTAGAGGGCAGAAGAAAACAATATAATTAAAAATGAAAAAAACTGGTAGTTAATGATCACTTGTAACAACTTTTCCCTACTATTGAAACGGTACTAGCCCTCTGCTAATTAGGGCCAATGAATTTAATTAATCACCATCGGATAGCTTATCAGTCGGAGATCATTTGGTTTAGCCAGATATACACTTTGAGAGAAGCAAACAAGTCCCAGGATAATTTTAGACAGTTTAATTATAAGGTTCACTATTTACAAACATAGGTATTGTTCTTAAGAAATCAAATAAAATGTATTTTACAATGTATTTAATTAATTATGATGGGCACCCAGTTGCCAGTTTCTTGCGCGCCGGCAACCCGTTTTGCATCTGTGTGTGGAAGGTCCGAATGGCCGCCTTCTGCAGGAATCGACGGGACGCCACTGATCGGGGAGACGTGTTGCCCAAAGTGATTTGCAGTGGAGCCAACCTTCGAGCTCGAATGTCACGTCCGACGTTGAAAACCGCGTGCAGCTGCAAGTTTAGGTTATTTCTAATATGTTACGTTTTTCACCTTACGACACCGGGCTAGCGTTGTGAATCTCGGGGATACTGTGAAGTGGCAGTGCGAATTGCGGCCGGAGGAGAAGTTATCGGCGACGTTTTCCACCTGGGGGACCGCTTCGTGTCTTCGGCCCAAGATAGGTTAAGATCGTTGCGGCGCTGTCGCTCTCCGGTGTTACGATAGGAAGATGTTTGAAACGGTGAGTACAAACCTGTAGTCAAACAGAAACTAAGTGCAATCTTACAGGGGCCCTCTAGGCCGAGCAAATATTGTGTTAGACGCTGGCTTTATTTAGTGATACCAAATTGACACATGAAACGGCCTGGTTGTTTAACCCTCGTTTCGAATACGTCTTCCAGGAAATTTTGGTATAATTATTTACTAGCGTCCTCCAGGAGATGTTTCAACATTTATTAGTTCGGGATATTCACAAGTGTTAAATTAAACAGCGAAACGGTTTCCCATTCGTGGGCATCGTTTCTTAAAGCTGTTTATTCGGGGAACGGGTTCAATTAAAGCTTAGCTAGGAACACGGTCTCCAAGACTGGAGGCTTCGGGTTCGATCGTAGCTACGGGAAAATACTAATGACAGGACGGGTAAAATTCTCTTTAAACGGTCGGATAGGATCAGGATTGGGGATGAGTTGGGGCTGGAAGGATACTGGAATGTATGCGGATGAATGTATGAATGAAGTCTCTGAAGGAAGTCCCTTGGAACGGACGAGAAGCGGCCTTTATAGCTCTTCTTCGTGCTTCGTGCATCAAGCCACCACCTCGGCCATTATAAGTGGGGGAGCAGCGCAATACGTGGAGCAGGGATCTCTTGATGACGTAGCCGGCTGCGCGTGCGAAAAATTCAAACTGGTAACGTAGAAATCGCTAGGCTGGAACGCGCGAATTGATTTTAATTCACAAAAACGCGTTTCGACTGGGCGAATCGTTACACATGATCCTCCTCTCGGGAAAATGAAGGACAACCGGCGGAGACGACGTCGTGAAGATACCTGGAGATCTTGACATAGAAAACATTCATACCTTTCAGTATACATTCTGGGAATATTTAGTGATGTGAAAGTATTCAGGTTTCAGGGCAATTCACTTTCACACAACTTTTCAACTGGGGAGAAATTGCATAGGCCGCGGAGACCGGCGTACAATTTCCAGGAACCAGGTACACGGGATTAAACTTACAGGCACTGGTACAGAAAAAAAACAGCGACTTCCTTTCCACATCTTCTCCTTCAAGCTTCGGTATACCTACAAACTTTTACTGTTAGCCGGGTTTACGGGGGTAAAAGTACGCTTCAGAAGGAGAACGGTCAGTACTTTCAATCATACTAATCGCATTTTAAAATTAAACGCTCTGTTACAGGTGCACTCATCTGGAATAGCCCCTAACGCTTATCTGGATTAAGCGAAAAGCTTCAAACTCACGAAGTGGACACAGTTGCGGTATCAACGTAATCACACTAGCAGGGTTCTCTGGAGCGAATTCATCTCTGAATAAATGCATCGGTCGCGGTATCGACCTACATTCATCCTGGGAGATTCTAAGTATGCGAAAGGATTCAGGTTGCAGGAAAACCTTTTTTCACAAAACAATCTCACTAGAGGAAATTGCAGAGGCTGCGGGAACCAGCGTACACTTTCCAGAAAACAGCATACTGGACTCAGGATTCTGGCACCGAAAACGCATTTTCACCTCCAAGCTTCGACTTATAGTCTACTATCTCCTGTCAACACCCGGGTTCACGGTGACAGAGAGCACGCTTCAAAAGAATGATCTTTCAGGGTAAGCATTCATGCTAACTATGGCGGCATTTACACAAACTTACATATCTCACTTTTTCAGATTCACCAGGCACTTATATGCGGATACCTGCGGCTCTGGGACTGAAAAATGTCGGATACAACGGCGGGTACCTGCGGAACTGACACTAGAAGACTTCCACTCGCGGACATCTGGATTGTCCTGTCTTCAGCCATCTTCCACGGGCGGACACCTGGATTGTCCTGTATTCGGCCATCTTTTGGCATTCCGGCCATCTTCTTCATCTGGGATTCGCTCGGGTGCCTCGGGAACGCTAGGCCCGTGTCAGCTGATGAGGCTGACCCCTGAGGGTGGCGGAATACGCTGCTACGCTGGCGTTTCTTCGGAAAACAGCTAGGGCACCTCGGGGACGCAAAATCCTGTATCAGCAGTGAAGCCGCTGATCCCTGAGGTTGCAGGAGGATTTACGTACTAGACTGGATTTCGGAAAGATCTTATCTGGACTACACGGGATTTCGGAAAGATCTTATCTAGATACAGGAAAGGACTTGGACAGGGATCTAGGAATGCTATACTGGACATCACTGGTTCTGACTGGTTCTGGGTTCCGGAAGATTTCGCTGGACGGCTATACTGTAACAGGTTTTGTACATTTTTATATTACAAAATTTTAAACAAATATTTTTCAGGTATCGGATGCCAAATTCTAGTTCTAGAGCTTCCGGCGGGTGCTTGCTAATCTCTATGTATATCTGAGCTCAGGGTCCCTGCTCGGGCGCCATGAAACGGTACTAGCCCTCTGCTAATTAGGGCCAATGAATTTAATTAATCACCATCGGGTAGCTTATCAGTCGGAGATCATTTGGTTCAGCCAGATATACACTTTGAGAGAAGCAAACAAGTCCCAGGATAATTTTAGACAGTTTAATTATAAGGTTCACTATTTACAAACATAGGTATTGTTCTTAAGAAATCAAATAAAATGTATTTTACAATGTATTTAATTAATTATGATGGGCACCCAGTTGCCAGTTCCTTGCGCGCCGGCAACCCGTTTTGCATCTGTGTGTGGAAGGTCCGAATGGCCGCCTTCTGCAGGAATCGACGAGACGCCACTGGTCGGGGAGACGTTTTGCCCAAAGTGATTTGCAGTGGAGCCAACCTTCGCGCTCGAATGTCACGTCCGACGTTGAAAACCGCGTGCAGCTGCAAGTTTAGGTTATTTCTAATATGTTACGTTTTTCACCTTACGACACCGGGCTAGCGTTGTGAATCTCGGGGATACTGTGAAGTGGCAGTGCAAATTGCGGCCGGAGGAGAAGTTATCGGCGACGTTTTCCACCTGGGGGACCGCTTCGTGTCTTCGGCCCAAGATAGGTTAAGATCGTTGCGGCGATGTCGCTCTCCGGTGTTACGATAGGAAGATGTTTGAAACGGTGAGTACAAACCTGTAGTCAAACAGAAATTAAGTGCAATCTTCCAGGGGCCTTCTAGGCCGAGCAAATATTGTGTTAGACGCTGGATTTATTTAGTGATACCAAATTGACACATGAAACGGCCTGGTTGTTTAACCCTCGTTTCGAATACGTCTTCCAGGAAATTTTGGTATAATTATTTACTAGCGTCCTCCAGGAGATGTTTCAACATTTATTAGTTCGGGATATTCACAAGTGTTAAATTAAACAGCAAAACGGTTTCCCATTCGTGGGCATCGTTTCTTAAAGCTGTTTATTCGGGGAACGGGTTCAATTAAAGCTTAGCTAGGAACACGGTCTCCAAGACTGGAGGCTTCGGGTTCGATCGTAGCTACGGGAAAATACTAATGACAGGACGGGTAAAATTCTCTTTAAACGGTCGGATAGGATCAGGATTGGGGATGAGTTGGGGCTGGAAGGATACTGGAATGTATGCGGATGAATGTATGAATGAAGTCTCTGAAGGAAGTCCCTTGGAACGGACGAGAAGCGACCTTTATAGCTCTTCTTCGTGCTTCGTGCATCAAGCCACCACCTCGGCCATTATAAGTGGGGGAGCAGCGCAATACGTGGAGCAGGGATCTCTTGATGACGTAGCCGGCTGCGCGTGCGAAAAATTCAAACTGGTAACGTAGAAATCGCTAGGCTGGAACGCGCGAATTGATTTTAATTCACAAAAACGCGTTTCGACTGGGCGAATCGTTACACATGATCCTCCTCTCGGGAAAATGAAGGACAACCGGCGGAGACGACGTCGTGAAGATACCTGGAGATCTTGACATAGAAAACATTCATACCTTTCAGTATACATTCTGGGAATATTTAGTGATGTGAAAGTATTCAGGTTTCAGGGCAATTCACTTTCACACAGCTTCGACTTATAGTCTACTATCTCCTGTCAGCACCCGGGTTCACGGTGACAGAGAGCACGCTTCAAAAGAATGATCTTTCAGGGTAAGCATTCATGCTAACTATGGCGGCATTCACACAAACTTACATATCTCACTTTTTCAGATTCACCAGGCACTTATATGCGGATACCTGCGGCTCTGGGACTGAAAAATGTCGGATACAACGGCGGGTACCTGCGGAACTGACACTAGAAGACTTCCACTCGCGGACATCTGGATTGTCCTGTCTTCAGCCATCTTCCACGGGCGGACACCTGGATTGTCCTGTATTCGGCCATCTTTTGGCATTCCGGCCATCTTCTTCATCTGGGATTCGCTCGGGTGCCTCGGGAACGCTAGGCCCGTGTCAGCTGATGAGGCTGACCCCTGAGGGTGGCGGAATACGCTGCTACGCTGGCGTTTCTTCGGAAAACAGCTAGGGCACCTCGGGGACGCAAAATCCTATATCAGCAGTGAAGCCGCTGATCCCTGAGGTTGCAGGAGGATTTACGTACTAGACTGGATTTCGGAAAGATCTTATCTGGACTACACGGGATTTCGGAAAGATCTTATCTAGATACAGGAAAGGACTTGGACAGGGATCTAGGAATGCTATACTGGACATCACTGGTTCTGACTGGTTCTGGGTTCCGGAAGATTTCGCTGGACGGCTATACTGTAACAGGTTTTGTACATTTTTATATTACAAAATTTTAAACAAATATTTTTCAGGTATCGGATGCCAAATTCTAGTTCTAGAGCTTCCGGCGGGTGCTTGCTAATCTCTATGTATATCTGAGCTCAGGGTCCCTGCTCGGGCGCCATGAAACGGTACTAGCCCTCTGCTAATTAGGGCCAATGAATTTAATTAATCACCATCGGGTAGCTTATCAGTCGGAGATCATTTGGTTCAGCCAGATATACACTTTGAGAGAAGCAAACAAGTCCCAGGATAATTTTAGACAGTTTAATTATAAGGTTCACTATTTACAAACATAGGTATTGTTCTTAAGAAATCAAATAAAATGTATTTTACAATGTATTTAATTAATTATGATGGGCACCCAGTTGCCAGTTCCTTGCGCGCCGGCAACCCGTTTTGCATCTGTGTGTGGAAGGTCCGAATGGCCGCCTTCTGCAGGAATCGACGAGACGCCACTGGTCGGGGAGACGTTTTGCCCAAAGTGATTTGCAGTGGAGCCAACCTTCGCGCTCGAATGTCACGTCCGACGTTGAAAACCGCGTGCAGCTGCAAGTTTAGGTTATTTCTAATATGTTACGTTTTTCACCTTACGACACCGGGCTAGCGTTGTGAATCTCGGGGATACTGTGAAGTGGCAGTGCAAATTGCGGCCGGAGGAGAAGTTATCGGCGACGTTTTCCACCTGGGGGACCGCTTCGTGTCTTCGGCCCAAGATAGGTTAAGATCGTTGCGGCGCTGTCGCTCTCCGGTGTTACGATAGGAAGATGTTTGAAACGGTGAGTACAAACCTGTAGTCAAACAGAAACTAAGTGCAATCTTACAGGGGCCCTCTAGGCCGAGCAAATATTGTGTTAGACGCTGGATTTATTTAGTGATACCAAATTGACACATGAAACGGCCTGGTTGTTTAACCCTCGTTTCGAATACGTCTTCCAGGAAATTTTGGTATAATTATTTACTAGCGTCCTCCAGGAGATGTTTCAACATTTATTAGTTCGGGATATTCACAAGTGTTAAATTAAACAGCAAAACGGTTTCCCATTCGTGGGCATCGTTTCTTAAAGCTGTTTATTCGGGGAACGGGTTCAATTAAAGCTTAGCTAGGAACACGGTCTCCAAGACTGGAGGCTTCGGGTTCGATCGTAGCTACGGGAAAATACTAATGACAGGACGGGTAAAATTCTCTTTAAACGGTCGGATAGGATCAGGATTGGGGATGAGTTGGGGCTGGAAGGATACTGGAATGTATGCGGATGAATGTATGAATGAAGTCTCTGAAGGAAGTCCCTTGGAACGGACGAGAAGCGGCCTTTATAGCTCTTCTTCGTGCTTCGTGCATCAAGCCACCACCTCGGCCATTATAAGTGGGGGAGCAGCGCAATACGTGGAGCAGGGATCTCTTGATGACGTAGCCGGCTGCGCGTGCGAAAAATTCAAACTGGTAACGTAGAAATCGCTAGGCTGGAACGCGCGAATTGATTTTAATTCACAAAAACGCGTTTCGACTGGGCGAATCGTTACACATGATCCTCCTCTCGGGAAAATGAAGGACAACCGGCGGAGACGACGTCGTGAAGATACCTGGAGATCTTGACATAGAAAACATTCATACCTTTCAGTATACATTCTGGGAATATTTAGTGATGTGAAAGTATTCAGGTTTCAGGGCAATTCACTTTCACACAACTTTTCAACTGGGGAGAAATTGCATAGGCCGCGGAGACCGGCGTACAATTTCCAGGAACCAGGTACACGGGATTAAACTTACAGGCACTGGTACAGAAAAAAAACAGCGACTTCCTTTCCACATCTTCTCCTTCAAGCTTCGGTATACCTACAAACTTTTACTGTTAGCCGGGTTTACGGGGGTAAAAGTACGCTTCAGAAGGAGAACGGTCAGTACTTTCAATCATACTAATCGCATTTTAAAATTAAACGCTCTGTTACAGGTGCACTCATCTGGAATAGCCCCTAACGCTTATCTGGATTAAGCGAAAAGCTTCAAACTCACGAAGTGGACACAGTTGCGGTATCAACGTAATCACACTAGCAGGGTTCTCTGGAGCGAATTCATCTCTGAATAAATGCATCGGTCGCGGTATCGACCTACATTCATCCTGGGAGATTCTAAGTATGCGAAAGGATTCAGGTTGCAGGAAAACCTTTTTTCACAAAACAATCTCACTAGAGGAAATTGCAGAGGCTGCGGGAACCAGCGTACACTTTCCAGAAAACAGCATACTGGACTCAGGATTCTGGCACCGAAAACGCATTTTCACCTCCAAGCTTCGACTTATAGTCTACTATCTCCTGTCAACACCCGGGTTCACGGTGACAGAGAGCACGCTTCAAAAGAATGATCTTTCAGGGTAAGCATTCATGCTAACTATGGCGGCATTTACACAAACTTACATATCTCACTTTTTCAGATTCACCAGGCACTTATATGCGGATACCTGCGGCTCTGGGACTAAAAAATGTCGGATACAACGGCGGGTACCTGCGGAACTGACACTAGAAGACTTCCACTCGCGGACATCTGGATTGTCCTGTCTTCAGCCATCTTCCACGGGCGGACACCTGGATTGTCCTGTATTCGGCCATCTTTTGGCATTCCGGCCATCTTCTTCATCTGGGATTCGCTCGGGTGCCTCGGGAACGCTAGGCCCGTGTCAGCTGATGAGGCTGACCCCTGAGGGTGGCGGAATACGCTGCTACGCTGGCGTTTCTTCGGAAAACAGCTAGGGCACCTCGGGGACGCAAAATCCTGTATCAGCAGTGAAGCCGCTGATCCCTGAGGTTGCAGGAGGATTTACGTACTAGACTGGATTTCGGAAAGATCTTATCTGGACTACACGGGATTTCGGAAAGATCTTATCTAGATACAGGAAAGGACTTGGACAGGGATCTAGGAATGCTATACTGGACATCACTGGTTCTGACTGGTTCTGGGTTCCGGAAGATTTCGCTGGACGGCTATACTGTAACAGGTTTTGTACATTTTTATATTACAAAATTTTAAACAAATATTTTTCAGGTATCGGATGCCAAATTCTAGTTCTAGAGCTTCCGGCGGGTGCTTGCTAATCTCTATGTATATCTGAGCTCAGGGTCCCTGCTCGGGCGCCATGAAACGGTACTAGCCCTCTGCTAATTAGGGCCAATGAATTTAATTAATCACCATCGGGTAGCTTATCAGTCGGAGATCATTTGGTTCAGCCAGATATACACTTTGAGAGAAGCAAACAAGTCCCAGGATAATTTTAGACAGTTTAATTATAAGGTTCACTATTTACAAACATAGGTATTGTTCTTAAGAAATCAAATAAAATGTATTTTACAATGTATTTAATTAATTATGATGGGCACCCAGTTGCCAGTTCCTTGCGCGCCGGCAACCCGTTTTGCATCTGTGTGTGGAAGGTCCGAATGGCCGCCTTCTGCAGGAATCGACGAGACGCCACTGGTCGGGGAGACGTTTTGCCCAAAGTGATTTGCAGTGGAGCCAACCTTCGCGCTCGAATGTCACGTCCGACGTTGAAAACCGCGTGCAGCTGCAAGTTTAGGTTATTTCTAATATGTTACGTTTTTCACCTTACGACACCGGGCTAGCGTTGTGAATCTCGGGGATACTGTGAAGTGGCAGTGCAAATTGCGGCCGGAGGAGAAGTTATCGGCGACGTTTTCCACCTGGGGGACCGCTTCGTGTCTTCGGCCCAAGATAGGTTAAGATCGTTGCGGCGATGTCGCTCTCCGGTGTTACGATAGGAAGATGTTTGAAACGGTGAGTACAAACCTGTAGTCAAACAGAAATTAAGTGCAATCTTCCAGGGGCCTTCTAGGCCGAGCAAATATTGTGTTAGACGCTGGATTTATTTAGTGATACCAAATTGACACATGAAACGGCCTGGTTGTTTAACCCTCGTTTCGAATACGTCTTCCAGGAAATTTTGGTATAATTATTTACTAGCGTCCTCCAGGAGATGTTTCAACATTTATTAGTTCGGGATATTCACAAGTGTTAAATTAAACAGCAAAACGGTTTCCCATTCGTGGGCATCGTTTCTTAAAGCTGTTTATTCGGGGAACGGGTTCAATTAAAGCTTAGCTAGGAACACGGTCTCCAAGACTGGAGGCTTCGGGTTCGATCGTAGCTACGGGAAAATACTAATGACAGGACGGGTAAAATTCTCTTTAAACGGTCGGATAGGATCAGGATTGGGGATGAGTTGGGGCTGGAAGGATACTGGAATGTATGCGGATGAATGTATGAATGAAGTCTCTGAAGGAAGTCCCTTGGAACGGACGAGAAGCGGCCTTTATAGCTCTTCTTCGTGCTTCGTGCATCAAGCCACCACCTCGGCCATTATAAGTGGGGGAGCAGCGCAATACGTGGAGCAGGGATCTCTTGATGACGTAGCCGGCTGCGCGTGCGAAAAATTCAAACTGGTAACGTAGAAATCGCTAGGCTGGAACGCGCGAATTGATTTTAATTCACAAAAACGCGTTTCGACTGGGCGAATCGTTACACATGATCCTCCTCTCGGGAAAATGAAGGACAACCGGCGGAGACGACGTCGTGAAGATACCTGGAGATCTTGACATAGAAAACATTCATACCTTTCAGTATACATTCTGGGAATATTTAGTGATGTGAAAGTATTCAGGTTTCAGGGCAATTCACTTTCACACAACTTTTCAACTGGGGAGAAATTGCATAGGCCGCGGAGACCGGCGTACAATTTCCAGGAACCAGGTACACGGGATTAAACTTACAGGCACTGGTACAGAAAAAAAACAGCGACTTCCTTTCCACATCTTCTCCTTCAAGCTTCGGTATACCTACAAACTTTTACTGTTAGCCGGGTTTACGGGGGTAAAAGTACGCTTCAGAAGGAGAACGGTCAGTACTTTCAATCATACTAATCGCATTTTAAAATTAAACGCTCTGTTACAGGTGCACTCATCTGGAATAGCCCCTAACGCTTATCTGGATTAAGCGAAAAGCTTCAAACTCACGAAGTGGACACAGTTGCGGTATCAACGTAATCACACTAGCAGGGTTCTCTGGAGCGAATTCATCTCTGAATAAATGCATCGGTCGCGGTATCGACCTACATTCATCCTGGGAGATTCTAAGTATGCGAAAGGATTCAGGTTGCAGGAAAACCTTTTTCACAAAACAATCTCACTAGAGGAAATTGCAGAGGCTGCGGGAACCAGCGTACACTTTCCAGAAAACAGCATACTGGACTCAGGATTCTGGCACCGAAAACGCATTTTCACCTCCAAGCTTCGACTTATAGTCTACTATCTCCTGTCAACACCCGGGTTCACGGTGACAGAGAGCACGCTTCAAAAGAATGATCTTTCAGGGTAAGCATTCATGCTAACTATGGCGGCATTTACACAAACTTACATATCTCACTTTTTCAGATTCACCAGGCACTTATATGCGGATACCTGCGGCTCTGGGACTAAAAATGTCGGATACAACGGCGGGTACCTGCGGAACTGACACTAGAAGACTTCCACTCGCGGACATCTGGATTGTCCTGTCTTCAGCCATCTTCCACGGGCGGACACCTGGATTGTCCTGTATTCGGCCATCTTTTGGCATTCCGGCCATCTTCTTCATCTGGGATTCGCTCGGGTGCCTCGGGAACGCTAGGCCCGTGTCAGCTGATGAGGCTGACCCCTGAGGGTGGCGGAATACGCTGCTACGCTGGCGTTTCTTCGGAAAACAGCTAGGGCACCTCGGGGACGCAAAATCCTGTATCAGCAGTGAAGCCGCTGATCCCTGAGGTTGCAGGAGGATTTACGTACTAGACTGGATTTCGGAAAGATCTTATCTGGACTCTACACGGGATTTCGGAAAGATCTTATCTAGATACAGGAAAGGACTTGGACAGGGATCTAGGAATGCTATACTGGACATCACTGGTTCTGACTGGTTCTGGGTTCCGGAAGATTTCGCTGGACGGCTATACTGTAACAGGTTTTGTACATTTTTATATTACAAAATTTTAAACAAATATTTTTCAGGTATCGGATGCCAAATTCTAGTTCTAGAGCTTCCGGCGGGTGCTTGCTAATCTCTATGTATATCTGAGCTCAGGGTCCCTGCTCGGGCGCCATGAAACGGTACTAGCCCTCTGCTAATTAGGGCCAATGAATTTAATTAATCACCATCGGGTAGCTTATCAGTCGGAGATCATTTGGTTCAGCCAGATATACACTTTGAGAGAAGCAAACAAGTCCCAGGATAATTTTAGACAGTTTAATTATAAGGTTCACTATTTACAAACATAGGTATTGTTCTTAAGAAATCAAATAAAATGTATTTTACAATGTATTTAATTAATTATGATGGGCACCCAGTTGCCAGTTCCTTGCGCGCCGGCAACCCGTTTTGCATCTGTGTGTGGAAGGTCCGAATGGCCGCCTTCTGCAGGAATCGACGAGACGCCACTGGTCGGGGAGACGTTTTGCCCAAAGTGATTTGCAGTGGAGCCAACCTTCGCGCTCGAATGTCACGTCCGACGTTGAAAACCGCGTGCAGCTGCAAGTTTAGGTTATTTCTAATATGTTACGTTTTTCACCTTACGACACCGGGCTAGCGTTGTGAATCTCGGGGATACTGTGAAGTGGCAGTGCAAATTGCGGCCGGAGGAGAAGTTATCGGCGACGTTTTCCACCTGGGGGACCGCTTCGTGTCTTCGGCCCAAGATAGGTTAAGATCGTTGCGGCGATGTCGCTCTCCGGTGTTACGATAGGAAGATGTTTGAAACGGTGAGTACAAACCTGTAGTCAAACAGAAATTAAGTGCAATCTTCCAGGGGCCTTCTAGGCCGAGCAAATATTGTGTTAGACGCTGGATTTATTTAGTGATACCAAATTGACACATGAAACGGCCTGGTTGTTTAACCCTCGTTTCGAATACGTCTTCCAGGAAATTTTGGTATAATTATTTACTAGCGTCCTCCAGGAGATGTTTCAACATTTATTAGTTCGGGATATTCACAAGTGTTAAATTAAACAGCAAAACGGTTTCCCATTCGTGGGCATCGTTTCTTAAAGCTGTTTATTCGGGGAACGGGTTCAATTAAAGCTTAGCTAGGAACACGGTCTCCAAGACTGGAGGCTTCGGGTTCGATCGTAGCTACGGGAAAATACTAATGACAGGACGGGTAAAATTCTCTTTAAACGGTCGGATAGGATCAGGATTGGGGATGAGTTGGGGCTGGAAGGATACTGGAATGTATGCGGATGAATGTATGAATGAAGTCTCTGAAGGAAGTCCCTTGGAACGGACGAGAAGCGGCCTTTATAGCTCTTCTTCGTGCTTCGTGCATCAAGCCACCACCTCGGCCATTATAAGTGGGGGAGCAGCGCAATACGTGGAGCAGGGATCTCTTGATGACGTAGCCGGCTGCGCGTGCGAAAAATTCAAACTGGTAACGTAGAAATCGCTAGGCTGGAACGCGCGAATTGATTTTAATTCACAAAAACGCGTTTCGACTGGGCGAATCGTTACACATGATCCTCCTCTCGGGAAAATGAAGGACAACCGGCGGAGACGACGTCGTGAAGATACCTGGAGATCTTGACATAGAAAACATTCATACCTTTCAGTATACATTCTGGGAATATTTAGTGATGTGAAAGTATTCAGGTTTCAGGGCAATTCACTTTCACACAACTTTTCAACTGGGGAGAAATTGCATAGGCCGCGGAGACCGGCGTACAATTTCCAGGAACCAGGTACACGGGATTAAACTTACAGGCACTGGTACAGAAAAAAAACAGCGACTTCCTTTCCACATCTTCTCCTTCAAGCTTCGGTATACCTACAAACTTTTACTGTTAGCCGGGTTTACGGGGGTAAAAGTACGCTTCAGAAGGAGAACGGTCAGTACTTTCAATCATACTAATCGCATTTTAAAATTAAACGCTCTGTTACAGGTGCACTCATCTGGAATAGCCCCTAACGCTTATCTGGATTAAGCGAAAAGCTTCAAACTCACGAAGTGGACACAGTTGCGGTATCAACGTAATCACACTAGCAGGGTTCTCTGGAGCGAATTCATCTCTGAATAAATGCATCGGTCGCGGTATCGACCTACATTCATCCTGGGAGATTCTAAGTATGCGAAAGGATTCAGGTTGCAGGAAAACCTTTTTTCACAAAACAATCTCACTAGAGGAAATTGCAGAGGCTGCGGGAACCAGCGTACACTTTCCAGAAAACAGCATACTGGACTCAGGATTCTGGCACCGAAAACGCATTTTCACCTCCAAGCTTCGACTTATAGTCTACTATCTCCTGTCAACACCCGGGTTCACGGTGACAGAGAGCACGCTTCAAAAGAATGATCTTTCAGGGTAAGCATTCATGCTAACTATGGCGGCATTTACACAAACTTACATATCTCACTTTTTCAGATTCACCAGGCACTTATATGCGGATACCTGCGGCTCTGGGACTAAAAAATGTCGGATACAACGGCGGGTACCTGCGGAACTGACACTAGAAGACTTCCACTCGCGGACATCTGGATTGTCCTGTCTTCAGCCATCTTCCACGGGCGGACACCTGGATTGTCCTGTATTCGGCCATCTTTTGGCATTCCGGCCATCTTCTTCATCTGGGATTCGCTCGGGTGCCTCGGGAACGCTAGGCCCGTGTCAGCTGATGAGGCTGACCCCTGAGGGTGGCGGAATACGCTGCTACGCTGGCGTTTCTTCGGAAAACAGCTAGGGCACCTCGGGGACGCAAAATCCTGTATCAGCAGTGAAGCCGCTGATCCCTGAGGTTGCAGGAGGATTTACGTACTAGACTGGATTTCGGAAAGATCTTATCTGGACTACACGGGATTTCGGAAAGATCTTATCTAGATACAGGAAAGGACTTGGACAGGGATCTAGGAATGCTATACTGGACATCACTGGTTCTGACTGGTTCTGGGTTCCGGAAGATTTCGCTGGACGGCTATACTGTAACAGGTTTTGTACATTTTTATATTACAAAATTTTAAACAAATATTTTTCAGGTATCGGATGCCAAATTCTAGTTCTAGAGCTTCCGGCGGGTGCTTGCTAATCTCTATGTATATCTGAGCTCAGGGTCCCTGCTCGGGCGCCATGAAACGGTACTAGCCCTCTGCTAATTAGGGCCAATGAATTTAATTAATCACCATCGGGTAGCTTATCAGTCGGAGATCATTTGGTTCAGCCAGATATACACTTTGAGAGAAGCAAACAAGTCCCAGGATAATTTTAGACAGTTTAATTATAAGGTTCACTATTTACAAACATAGGTATTGTTCTTAAGAAATCAAATAAAATGTATTTTACAATGTATTTAATTAATTATGATGGGCACCCAGTTGCCAGTTCCTTGCGCGCCGGCAACCCGTTTTGCATCTGTGTGTGGAAGGTCCGAATGGCCGCCTTCTGCAGGAATCGACGAGACGCCACTGGTCGGGGAGACGTTTTGCCCAAAGTGATTTGCAGTGGAGCCAACCTTCGCGCTCGAATGTCACGTCCGACGTTGAAAACCGCGTGCAGCTGCAAGTTTAGGTTATTTCTAATATGTTACGTTTTTCACCTTACGACACCGGGCTAGCGTTGTGAATCTCGGGGATACTGTGAAGTGGCAGTGCAAATTGCGGCCGGAGGAGAAGTTATCGGCGACGTTTTCCACCTGGGGGACCGCTTCGTGTCTTCGGCCCAAGATAGGTTAAGATCGTTGCGGCGATGTCGCTCTCCGGTGTTACGATAGGAAGATGTTTGAAACGGTGAGTACAAACCTGTAGTCAAACAGAAATTAAGTGCAATCTTCCAGGGGCCTTCTAGGCCGAGCAAATATTGTGTTAGACGCTGGATTTATTTAGTGATACCAAATTGACACATGAAACGGCCTGGTTGTTTAACCCTCGTTTCGAATACGTCTTCCAGGAAATTTTGGTATAATTATTTACTAGCGTCCTCCAGGAGATGTTTCAACATTTATTAGTTCGGGATATTCACAAGTGTTAAATTAAACAGCGAAACGGTTTCCCATTCGTGGGCATCGTTTCTTAAAGCTGTTTATTCGGGGAACGGGTTCAATTAAAGCTTAGCTAGGAACACGGTCTCCAAGACTGGAGGCTTCGGGTTCGATCGTAGCTACGGGAAAATACTAATGATAGGACGGGTAAAATTCTCTTTAAACGGTCGGATAGGATCAGGATTGGGGATGAGTTGGGGCTGGAAGGATACTGGAATGTATGCGGATGAATGTATGAATGAAGTCTCTGAAGGAAGTCCCTTGGAACGGACGAGAAGCGGCCTTTATAGCTCTTCTTCGTGCTTCGTGCATCAAGCCACCACCTCGGCCATTCTAAGTGGGGGAGCAGCGCAATACGTGGAGCGTAGCCGGCTGCGCGTGCGAAAAATTCAAACTGGTAACGTAGAAATCGCTAGGCTGGAACGCGCGAATTAATTTTAATTCACAAAAACGCGTTTCGACTGGGCGAATCGTTACACAATTAGACTTAAAAATTAAAAAGTGATTAAAATCACTCCGCCCTAATGTAGAGTGATTTATTAGCAAAACAGTAAAATTGCTGAAATTGCCAAAAATTCCCTGCGCTTTTATTTTTAAAGCTCATGTGCATGTAGGCAATTAAAAGAAATAATTAGCGGAAATCCGAACAACCACGAAATAGCTCAGCTCATAAACACAAACTATCATTAAATGCCAGTAATATTTTAAAAATGTTACTACAGTCACCTACAAACCGGCCCAACATGTTACTTTAAAAGAAAACGAAAAGAGGGCGCCACCTTCGTTCTCTCCGTAATACAGTTTATTGTATCGAAAATAAATGCAGCACATAAGCTGAACTTTTATCTTTACTATACAGGTAAATTAAAAACCTCAATGTTAAGATACTTATCTCGTATCTAAATTTTTGAAGCTCGTGGCCCAAGTACATTGGGATACCCCACCGGCTAATAATTTAATCTTAAACCAAGTACGTACTTACTTCCTTTTTCTTTAATACGTATTTACTCTAGTAAGTACTGTCGATCCTACTAATTAGGTTTTTTCTTTTCACCTTTTGTTTGTTATAACATCTTATTGCTTTCTCCTGTTATTATCGCGATGTCGATTTGTGGACCACTTAATTGATTAAACTAGAAACGATTAATAATATTAAATACGATAGGAATATTATTTCTCATAATACACTCTGACGTTAATTGTATCCCAAGGTAGAATAGTCATGGGGATGATACTATCCACGATACACTTATACCGGTATACTCACTTTGTGACTCAAATTCGTTCGTTCGCGCATGACGTCACCTGCGAGATAGAAGAAGCAGGAATTCAGGCTTGATGCAGTGGTAACGTGGTCGTGCACAGTTTTAAGTGATTTTGAAATTGCTTTACGTTACATTTAGCTATAATGCCTACTTGTGCCGTTACTACTTGCAAGAATTATAACCAAAACACAAAGGGAACTGAAATTAAATACTTTAGGTTTCCGAAAAACGCAATGGATTGTTGCATGCGTCATCAAGATAAAATAAATTTGAAAAATGGTAGGTAAACTACAATTATTAATCAAACCACTTATTTCAATGCTTATTATTACCAAAAATTTTTCATTTTTTCAGCATGTATCTGTCCTAATTATTTCGAATCCAGCTGTTTAAAAATATCTTTAAAGCAAGGGTTACTAAAAACCCAAAAAAAAATATTTAAAGACTGATCCAGTGCCTACATTAAATCTTCCTAAATCTGGTCAAACTTATACACAAAGAAGAAAGGTTTCTTCGATTAGAAAAACGAACATGACGACGTGAAGTAAATGAAAAACAACAGGACAAATCAGAGGTTGTTAATATAGAGGTTGATATCGTTAGTCAAACAGAGAAATAAGTATTTAAATATTTCTACAACAAGTTTGTAAAGTCAGATTCGAGTTTTATATATACTTTCTGCGACTACCACATAAACGTGCAAAGCAACACTTTATTTGAAGTAGTTCTCTTTCTAAGTAGAACACGAACTAATATAAGATTGTGAGACCTCACTACAAAAAATAGTTTTAATAATTGCAGGAGAAAACTGGAACAAAAAATGTCAAAAGTTTACGAACTATAAAAAATAAATATTATGGTGCAAATTATTTCGTTTTTTTTTGTATTCCGGTATCGTAAACGCCAAATTAACAAATTTAAACCATTATTGTTCTTTAAAAAACTCACAAATACAACATGCTGTCTTTTCCTGTACTCTGATGTCTCCTTTAGTAGTAAAATTAAAAAGTTTTCAGATTACGAACAAATATGCATGCAACAAACAGTTTGGTGGCAAATTTATTATGCACCTGAGTGTAAAAATGCTATATAATACTATGTTTATATTTTACTCATCTTTTGTTTAATAAATACTTTAATTTAGACATAATTTCTTTCAAAAAGTGAGAATGCAAAAATATCTATCCCTATTTGACAATTGCGAATTGCGACCATTCGTCGAACAATTCGTTCAACAAAAAAATGTCAAGTTATAAGTAAATTTTGGTAGTATCATAAATGATGGCAAAACTACATGGATTTGGGTTTACAACAAATATTGCCGCATGAAAAGTATAGAAAAGGTCATAAAATTAAGCAAATTTAATTTGTTAAAGCGGCCCAAATATGTATTAGAATCTATTGCGAACGCCAGAATTTCTCTCGCAGGTGACGTCACTTACGAAGCATTTTGCAGCGGAGATGCGCACTGGAATACCGGTGTAAGTGTATCGTGGTATTATCATACAAAAGAGATTAATGTGGTATTATTTAGGGAACCATATATTTCGGCAACAACCTGTGATGATAACTGAGAGCTCTAGGTAAATTAATTTACCATATTTCAACTGTTTCACCACGTATGCCCTGTTTCCTTGGTAGTCACTTTCAGTTTTAAAATGTTTTTTAACCTTAAATATTGATTGAAAAATTTCTTTGTATAATTCTTTGCCCTCTGTAAATATATCTAATGCAGCCAGTTAACTTAATTGCAATCAAGTCAAAGACACATTTTTTTGTATATATATCCAGTTCAACCACCTTCATTGTTGTACATGGTTTTGTTGTTCGATATACCAATAACTAAGAACACTAACAAGAAGAGTATAGCATAACAACTCATATGTTTAAAATAAATACATTAAGAGTTGATACCCAAATTCTTTACATGTTTTTAAATCATTCGGTATCGCTGTCACTATTTAACAAATAAATGTGTTGTGGTAATTTTCTTTGTAACCTTACATTAATGCGTTTTCGTCTTAAGTTGTATTGTTCTGTACCTGGACAATTGCGAACTAAGGTTAGCATGAAATGTAGTAAGTGTCTTTACATAGCCTTCTATTGTTAACATTCTGAATTCTTTGTGAAGTTGTTAATTGGGGCTTACTGCTATTCTTAGTACTTGATTCTTCAATTCTTGTATCGCAGTCTATATAGACTGTGCTTGTATGCTATGAATCTTAGTTATTCCTGCATTTGCCCAGATTAGGCAAGCATACATTACGAGGGGACGGATTAGCGATTTGTGTAGAAGTAGGGTACAGTCTACCTTAAGCGAAGTATTTTTATAAATGACTAGTTGACCCGGCAAACGTTGTTTTGGATTATGACATGATGGGGAAAACTATTCAAACCATTAAGCACAGAATCATAAAAGTATGACTGCAAATAGAAAGTTGTACAGTGTATAGAAAAACTCACTTTTGATATTTTCCAATTTTCCGGCTTTCACTTTGGATTTTTCTGAATTTTATTTTTTGCTAAACCACCTCGAGAGTAAGACGAATAAAACAAAAAAAATCATCCAAATCGGTCAAGTCGTTCTCGACGTTTTGCGTTACTAACACACGGTGATTGATTTTTATAGGGTACTAATAAACCGTTCAGTATTTAATCCAGTTTTATTCAGTAAACAAATATGTGTGTTCAGTAATCAACTAATTTTTGCAAAGTATAAAAACCCGAATGGTTAGTAAAACATTACAAATTGCACATCAGAAAATAAAAAATGGCCGGTAAAATATGCACGGTATTTTATTATATTTTGTACAGTTTAAAACTCATATTAAACAAATAATAGAAGATGCACAGTAATTTATTTGAATTTGCACAGTAAAAATAATAAACGTTCAGTAACAGCTACTTTCTTTACCGGCTGGATATTTGAGGCTAGGTGTTGTGTTTATAATAAAGTGGGCTAAACAGCAGAAAATAGTAGATTATGCAATGAGGGAGAGAAATGCGTTATTTTGCTGAGGTGCAATTTCTGACTCGAGGGTGAAGCCCAAGAGTCAGAAACTGCACTGAAGCAAAATAGCATTCTCTCCGAGTTGCATATACTATTTTTTTCACATTGCAGAGAGATTTCAAACGAAAAACCTGTTTTTTAAACGTCATTTATTGACATTTTAATTAGAATTGTTTTAAAATTAGTAGCATATGGTAAATTTTATAGTTGGTGGCATTGTAAGTCATTATGACAAGAGCTCACAATTATGTCAAATTCGAGGTTAGCAGGTTAAATTTTGTGTCAAAACTGACGCAAAACCTAACCTGATAACCTCGAAGTTGACATAATTGTGACCTCTGGTTGCGCAGTCATAATAAAAACTCCCTAGGGACCTTTCTCCTCTCTAGGGAGTAATTCATTATTTCCCTCACAATTTTGGTATCGTAGAAACCGTGTTTTGCTCCCAGACGTGAAAAAATATAATTCTGGAAAATGAGACAGACGGTACAAGTAATGACAATAACAGCTTCATTATTCCTGCTGGTTATGCGACTCATGTAGAAGAATTTGGTGCGACAAAAAAGGATGGCCTAGATTTCTTTTCATTTGATAAGTTTAAATCTGTGATGTTCAAAATTTGGAGAAGAGTTTTGCCCAAAGATAAAAATTAATGGCTTGATGGCCATTGTGACTGTCCAGCATTCCTAAAAATAATGATGTGCAAACACATCGTTGTACTAGCAATAAGACTGAAAACAGTAAGCCCACCTCCAAAAGCAAAAACCATGCCAATAGGACAAAAACGACGCAGAGGTCGTCCAACGAAAGTCAAGAGAGCTTTGCTGCTCTAATAATATAATGTTATATATTTACATACTAGCGGAAAATATTTAAATTTTTATTCTTGTATTTTAAGAGTGTATTTTATTTTTGTAACTTTTTTATACAAATTAATATACAAGCTTGTATCGTGTTTGTCGTTTCTTCATCTTTTTATAATGACTTCATTGGAAGTATATATGCAGTGTGTCTCGCAGAGTATCAGACATAGGGCAATTAACATTGAGAAATTGTGAAAAGATCAACTATTGCTGTGTGCGCATCGAGGTACTCGATTAGTCAGAAATGCAAACAATTTGTACTAATTTGTCATTTTTGACCAATCACGTACCACGATGGCTACACAGCAATAGTTGATCGCCCAATAATTTTCCAATGTTAATTTGGCTATGTCTGATAGTTGGTGAGAAACACTGTAGACATTCTATGCAATCCAGGTTAACTGCAGTAACATTCTGGCGAGTGTTTTGATAAATACTAATGTAATAATATATAAATAATATTCCTTTCAATACTATTCTGGTGACCATTTATATTATGTATCATATATTATTTTTACTGAATATATTTTATTTTACTAAACATTTTTTTATATTGCGGTCTCTTTATTTTATTCACTAGAAATAAGGTTTTTTACTGAACAAAATTACTTGGTTTTAATATAATAATGCCCCTTTAATTTGTTGCGTTGCTTTATTCAAAATTAAACTTCTTACTGTCGCTTTGATTTTTTGAATAAAACATTTATTATTTGTACTAAACACTCTGTATTTTTCCCGAACATCTATAATATTTACTGAAGATTTATTATTTTACTGGGCGCTTATTGTTTTCTTACTGATTGTCTACTATTTTTACCAAAAGATTATTATTTTACTAAACATCTATTATTTTACTAAACATTTATGATTGTTACTGAACGTTTAACATTTTTACTGTGCATTTATTACTTTTACTGAACATTTATTATCTTACATAACATGTATTAGTTTTACTTGACGCTTTCTACTGAGCAAATATACTTGATGTTTTAATAAAATACTGTGCATTTAATTTGTTGCCAATGTTTATATACGGATGGGGCCATAATTATATATAACAGCAATGAGATAACATGAATAACAAAATAGAATGCTTGAGTAAGAAAGAGATGGCCATACGAAATATTTTAGTAGGCATGTTTAGTTGACCAATGTCATAATTAAAATAAGCGTCAAGTCTTCTCGAATATTTGCTACTATGTTTATCTCTTTCTTACTCAAACAATACGAGTTATTTTTTTTTTCATGTTATCTCATTGCTGTTATATATAATTATGGCCCCACCGGTATATAGATAGATAGGATAGAATTTTTAGTTATATGAAACTTTCATATCAGCCGTGGTCAAGGTATACTTCCAAGTATTTGACTGTATTTGTGTTACAATTCCATTTATTGAATTAATAATAATAATAAATCGTTTTGTATTAGCTCCATTGTATTACAATAATTTACAAATTAGCTCGTTCAGTGTTGATACGTTTGAGTGTAAACACTTTTGCTCCATATTTATTGTAATTTATCAATAATTTCCAACGGAAAAGCCATCTTGAGATCATACGAGTATTTACTGCGGCTTGTAAGTCTGCCAACGCTTGGTCGGTGTTTTCGTTTTGAGTTAAAATAATGGTATCATCCGCATATATGGCCATATTTGCGTGCACTTTGGGTATGTCGGACATAAATATAATAAATAGAATTGGTCCCCATAGGCTGCATTGATAGCATGGATAGGTCTAGTGGTAGATGTTGTTGAGTGAATTTGTACTTCAAAAGTTCACTTTTCCAGGAAGGAATGCAGTATAGCTTTAAGTTATACTGGCAGTTAAATGTGAGACATTTTGTATTTACGACCGTTAATCCAGACCAGATACTGTCGTGTAGAATTTTCGCTCATACCTTCTTCAATTATTTCCAGTATTCGTTGGAGTTGGTGACACGTTGATAATATAGGTAGTCTTATACTAATAACTTTTTCAAGAAGTTTAGATAAGGTGGTCAAAAGACTAATCGGTATATAACTGGTTAATAATAATAACAATAATAATAATGTCTTTATTGTTATCACACAAAATAAACCATTCCAATTCTTTCAACTTTTACCATTCTAGATGACGAAAGGCGAAGTTCAGTAATTTGGGTAAAATTACTGCTCTTTCGTTTGACCCAGCAATTAGTATTATAGAAAATTACTTATATCACATTAAGATAATTTAATGACATATGCCATAGAAGTAATTTAGCGTCTTAGTGACATTACTATCAGTTTACCTGTAGGTTTATAACAAGATCAATTTGTTGAAGTGACCACTGGTATAAGGAAGTATTCAGTTATTTAGAATATAAAAGAAGATACTGTTATTAAATTTTGAAGACAATGATTCCTTAAATAAAGACGGTAAGGAGTTGTGGAACTTATCAATATTATATGAAAACGAGCGACAAAACATTCTAGTTGTATGGAGAGGCGGCGTAAGCAGTCCTTTACTCCTTACATTAATATTATGTACATCACAGCGAAATTTAATCTTTTTAAATAGGTATGGTGGAGTTTTGAAAATAATGATCTTATGAAATAATGAACATGAATGTATCTACCATTCTTTTTTATCATATTGAGCGAATTGAGTTCTTTTAACTTATAAGAAATATGATCTCTCCTTAAACCAAAAATCAATCTTATACAACAGTTTTGTATTCGTTGTATCCTGGTTGCATCAGTATTGTCTAGACAAGGCCCGTATACTGAATCGCAAAAGTTAAAATAAAACAGAACTAAGGATTCTAGCAAAAGTTTTCTTGTATTCTTGTACGAGGGCGACTAGAAAAGAAATTTACCTAGTAACAAAAGACACGATTTTTTTATATTTTTGTTTTTCAACATAATCTTCCCTTACATCAACGCACTTACCCCATTTGTTCTCCAACGAGCTTATACCAATGTCAAAAACTAATTCCTCTTGAGTGTCGAAAAAGTGGTCTACGGCTTCTTTTAGGCTCTCATCAGAGTCAAAACGGAGCCCTCGAAGGTTTTTATTTAGTAGTCTAAAGAGGTAAAAGTCAGATGAAGCCAGGTCCGGACTATAGGGAGGATGATCTATCTCTACAAAGCTGTATTCCTGTATAATTGGTCGTACTTTGGCAGCCTTATGCACAGTTGCATTGTCATGCAGCAGAAACACTTCTCGATTGGAAAAATTGGGTCGTTTCTGATCAATTGCTTTACACAGATGTTTCAAAGTGTTAGTGTAGACATCTGCATTTATTGTGCTCCCTTTTGGCATATACTCGATGAGAAGAATGCCCCTCACATCCCAAAAAACTGTTGCCATCAGTTTCCCAGCAGATGGTTACGTTCTTGCCTTTTTTGGAGGTGGAGACCCTTTATGAACTCATTGCTTCGATTCTGATTTGGTTTCAGGGTCCCAGTGTGCACCCAAGTCTCGTCGCCCGTTACAATTTGTGATAAAAAGTCACAATTCTGCTCCAAAGTTTTCAAATGACTTTGCGAAATTTCCAGTCTACGCAATTTTTGTTCAGGTGTCAATAATCGTAGAACCCACCTGGCTGACACCGTACTCATAATTAAATTGTCATGTAAGATGGTTATTACGCTAGGTTCAGATATTCCCAACGTCATACTAATGGTAGAAACCTTCATACGACGATCCTCGAGCACCAGGGCTTCAACTTTTCCCGTAATTTCCTCACTCCTGGCCGTTTTTGGTCTTCCACTTTTGGGATCGTCTTCCATAGATTCACATCCCCACCGAAACTGTTTAGACCAAAATTTTACAACATAATACGATGATGATGCATCATGCCATACACGGCAACCATTATTTCAAGAATGGTTTTTGGTTGGTGGCCCTCTTTTGTAAGAAATTTAATGAAGCTGCGATATTGTAATTTCAAGTCACTCATTTTCCCTCACAAAACACCTTATAAAAATCAAACTAATTAGCACAAGTAACGCAAATTTTCCACGTTAGGTTAGATTACACGCCACTATTTGACAAATAAAGCTTGATCGTGTCAATTGTTTTTTCATGGCCAGGTAGATAACATTGCTAGTGGTCCTCGTATGTGTCTATTACAATAAATATTTTTCAAATTTGCATACTTTTTTGAATATTACGACTAACGTGTTTTTTTAATCTTAGATCAGTGTCTATATAAAGACCAAGATTACGCGCAACGTCGACAACAGGTAGCTGAGTGTTATTAACCATAATTTTCAATTGGTCAACTTTAGCTTTGAGAGATTTAGGCACGACAAATAGGACAACCTGGGATTTAGAGGGATTAATTACCAAAGAATGATTTTCTGCCAACGTAATTAAATTATTTAGATCAGTGTTAATCATATTGTTTGCTGTAATAATGTCACTGGAATCAAAAGAATGGTAGACTTGGGGATCCCCGGCATAAAAGTGAACACTGCAAGATTTTATAATAGTATCAAAATTAGAAGTGTAAGTTGCATATAATAATCGATCCAAAATTGAGCCTTGAGGCACACCATTTCTTATAGAACGAATCTCAGATTTCTGGTTTGTTAATTTTACAAGTTGCGATCGATCGGAGAGGTATAATTATTAAATATCTTTTCATAGTCTAGTTCTGAGTATACTTCTTGAAATACTTGGTCATTGATTTCTTTTAACTTCTGTATTGAGGATATCCGAGTTGTGGTCTGGGCGGTAGGGATAGTGTGTATGTTCTCCTGGTGCAAGTATTTGTAAGCCGTGTAATGATGCTAAATTATTAACAACAACGCCTGCAGGATTAGAAGTTCGACGTTCCCATAATACAATTTTACTGTTCAAATCGCCCACCAAAAGGGTAAGTTAATTACTGCGCAATATTTTATTTACGTCTACTTCTAAGAGTGGTTTCTTAGGTTGTTTAGACACACAGACAGCATTGATAGTGCTGTTATCGTATATTTTTAGTTTTGTAGATGTTGTTTCCAAGTTAATAACGTTAAATATTGGTGCGATGTGATGTTCTATGTGTCGTTTAATAAAGAGTGCTGCACCCCAAGAAACTGTTCTTGTATCTTTATCTGAGCTATAATTTATATATCCCGGTATTAAAAGCTTTTCGTGTATCGTTACATGGGTCTCCGATACGCATGCTACGCCCACATTATGTCGTGCCAAAAAAGTGATAAATGTTGATTGCTGGACTTCAAGTCCGTTGGCATTCTAATTTATGATTGTAATGTTCTTAAGGATTTTGTTTTTATAGGCCATTAAGGAAAAGTGGTAGAAGATTAGTTAAGACAAAATTCCCAATGAACGTTCAATGCATTTTAAAACGGATGTAAGAAATTGTTTGATGAGGGAAGAGGTCTGTGAGGAGTCACTAGCATTTAAGGGTGTTGTGGTTTGGTGGTGTGACAATTGAAAAGATTTACGTTTTCTCCAATTCGGATCTGTCTATACTGGTTTCACTGCATGAGTATTGTTACGTAAATCAATTGACTGTTGATAGTATTTACATCCTCTATAATTTGCAGGATGACTTTCGCCACAATTAATGCATTCTGGAGGGTCATATTTTTCATTGTCGAAGTTGGTATGTAAATGGTGTCCTTCACATGTGACCTAGATGGTTCTAATTGAGAGTAATTATTTATATGGCCATATCGCTGACATCTATGCCATTGGGTATGTTATGAGATTTTCTCCTAGGTTCTACGGTTGCAATAGAAAGGAACATTTTAATATTTTTTAAGACATCTGAGACCTGCTCATAGGTTTTAAAGTTAACTGCAATTACTGGAAGGGGTGATCGGTCTATACGATATAGTGTTTCTATCTTTAGAATTTGTACTTTGTGAGTATCTCTTTCTTCCTGGATTTCTTTAGTGGTTTCTTTAGGTGGTGCGTTTTTAATAACTACTGAATATGGTTTTGAGTTTGGGTCTTGAAAGGTGTAGTATTCCATTTTATGTTCGAGATAGTGTTTTGCGAGGGCTCTTTAGTCATTTTCATTTGACAAGATTATTTTTAAATAGTTAGGTGTTTGATTAGTAGAGAACTCACCTTTGGTAAGTTTTTAGATGTTAGAGATGGCCGACCTCCTTATAGTCTATCGGTCCATGTAAATAAATTGGTGGAATTTTCTTTGGTTTTTGCTATATTTCAGTCGTTTCTTGCATTTCTATGCCTTCACTGGGTGGTTGTAGGTGGTCTGGTAGGTAATATGTATTTTGTTCAAGATAGAGTTTTTTGGCCACTGGTATCTTTTCTGAACTTCATCTTCTGCCGGTGATAGCGTATCTTATTTGCGCTTCTAAAAGGTGTTTATTTTATAATCACTATATGTTCTTTCATAGTTCCACAGGGGGGGGGGGGAGGTGTCATTAGTCACATTGAAGAAAATACATACCCTATATAGAACACATTTAAAATAGCCTTTAAGTACATATACGATAGTCGCAGGTTAAATAAATAAATAAATCTTGCTAATACATTATTGCCGAATTCTCTGCAGTGCAGCGTCCAGCTAAGTTTGTAGCGCAAGTATACAGTTAGATCGTTGGATGTGTTGTGAACGCTAATTGCATTTTAACGACAAAGCTAGTTAACTGAATGTAGCGCCAATTCACTATTTTAAAAATAAACGATCTTGTTTCCATACGTTTCACGAAAACCTAGCTTGTATTATACAGTGTGCAGTAAAGTAACGGATAACTTCATTAACTTTGTTAATATTAATTTTTATGAAAAAATCTTGATGGGGTATAGCGATTTTAATTATAGGACATACACTGCAAATCACCTTTATGTTGCTGCGTCATTTGTTTTAATAGTTATGATGTCATCGCCTTTTTCTTTAAATGACAACCTGTATTATTGATTTTGGTAGTAGTACATTATATGTTGTTTTCAATGATATAAAATTTGTATAAAATATGTTGCATCTGAAAAAATCGAGAAAAATGGTCTTCAAGTTTAAATACTAGAAACCAATGAAATGAGGAAAATAAATCTAGTTACCTATGTTTCACGGAACTAGAACTCCATTCAAAGTTAATTCACCGGTAAGTAGATTTATTTTGCTCATTTCGTTGGTTTTTAATATTTAAATTTTAAGACCGTCTTTCTCGATTTTTTTCACATGAAACATATTGAAAATTTGATACCGTTCGAAACGGAATAAAAAGTACTACCAAAATCAATAATAAAAAATATAGGTTGTTATTTAAAAAAAAGTCGATGACGTCATATCATGAAAAACAAGTTACACAAGAAACTGAAAATCAGCTGAAAATATTTCCTATGGTCAACACCCCTTCGAGATTTTTTCATAATGAATATTAACGAAGTTAATGAATTTATCCGTTACTTTATTTCCACACTGTATATCAGGTCATAAACGTGTTTAATTTAAAAAAGTGGAACCAGCCGGATTTGAATTCCCTTCCATACACTCGCCGGACTCACAAACAAAAACGTTTCCCAAGACCACATAAACAAAATTAAAATAGGTTCATAAACAGGGAGCATGTGTTAGCAATCGAAGTTGTAAGTTACAGTTTTTTATTCTATATATTATAAAAAGATATAAAATTTCATTATAAAATTAGAAATGTCTAGATTTATTCATTAATAAAACAGTAATATACTTGAGATTATCAACAATTTGCTGCACTTATTTTTACAGCCCAAGTGCAAGAAGGCTATTAAAAGAAATAAGTAGCGGAAATCCGAACAGCCAGGAAATAGAGCAGCTCATCAACACAAACTATCACCAAATGCCAGTAATATATTGCAAATGTTGCAATTGTCTGAACTACATGCACATACCTCGTTCGTAAATCATGTTAACAGTTACCTACAAACCGACTCAAGACGGTAATTTAAAATAAAACGTAAAGAGGGCGCCCTTCGTTTTCTCCCGTAATCAAGTTTATTGTATAGCAAATAAAAGCCGCACACAAGTTTGAACTAATTTACAACATCCTGATAGGAGAGGAGAACACTGTCTATCAAAATTTTTGCAGCTGGTGGCCCAAGTACGTTGGGATACCCCACCGGCCAATAATTGTAATTTTAAATAAGGTACTTCGTTAATGTATATTTTACTCTAGCACGGACTAGCCTACTAATTAGTTATTTGCATTTCACATTTTGTTTATTGGCATATTATTCCTTTGTCCTGTTATCATCGTGATGCCAATTTGTGGACCAATTAATTGATTAAACTAGAAACGATTAATAAAATTTAATTTACCAAATTTCAATCTTTTCACCACATACGGCCTGTTTCCTTGTTAGTCACTTTCAGTTTAAAATGTTTACATTATTGCTGAATTATCTGAAGTGCAACGTCCAGCTAAGTTTGTAGCGCAAGTATACATAGAGATGTTTTGTAAGCGATAATTGCATTTCTACGACAAAGCCACTTAAATGCATATAGCGCCGATTAACTTAAAAACAAACGAGAAACTTGATCTTGTTTCAATGTGTTTCAGGAAAACCTAGCTAGTATTATGTATCTGGTCATAAACTTGTTTTATTTAAAAAAGTGGAACCAGACCACAAAAACTAAATTAAAATTCCTTCACAAAGAGGGAGCATGTGTTAGCAACCCGAGCTGCAAGTTACAGTTTTTCATTCTATATATAAAAATCTAGTATGATACACTCACACAACTTCCTTTTACAGTGATCTTATAATTAGCCAAAATTGTATTTTTAATTTTTAAGCATCTGTAAAAAATTAGAAATTTTACAAAAACGGTACAAAATAGAGCGTCCGTTGAAGAGACAATTTTTTTCCAAAATTTTAAGCTGAATTCAAAAACGTAATAATATACCAGGTGTTCTATTTAAAATAAGAGTTAATATAAAAAATAGGAAAGAAAAAACAAAAGAAACCCATTTTAGAAGAATTCGACTGGAAAATCACCTATATCAAATCAATACATATTAAAAATGTAATAAAAATGTAAAGTTTTAAAAAAATCGTTATAGCCGTTTTTGAAAAAGTCTAAAAAAACTGAAAAATCACAAGAGTAAACACCTACTTCCGGTTATGCGATTTTCTTCGAAAACTTGCCGTCTGATCTACATAGTATACAAAACTTATATAAGAAGTTTCAACGCCATAGCTCTTTTAATTTTTGAGATATTCTGTTCACAGGCACATACACAGACATACACACAGGCAGACAGACAGAGAGACCAATAAAAAAAATATGTTTTTTGGAATCAGGGGACTCTAAAACGTGAAGATTTGTTGAATACTCGATTTCGAATTTTTGGGGTAAATCCAATACTCTATCATAAAAGGAAGTAGCAAGATATGAAATTATATTGAAGGCCCAATCTTGTAATATTCGTGGGAATCGTGGATTGGAGTACATGCCGATAACTTGTATTTTCTCTCCTTAATGAAGGACGTAACCTGCCTCCTAATAGATTGTTTACAGTTTATAGTAGTTTTTGGCACGGTTCTCATCACAATTTCACCGGTTTCTTCGCTTGAACGATTATCAAAACGAGCGGAAGGTACATTTTTTAAAAATGTTGGTTTGTTTATTTTGATGTTAGTACCGTTGCTATAGCAGTATAAGAGTTGAAAACCAAATCAGTTAGTTCATGGAAGAAAAGCGGTTTATTATGAGATACAAAGTTTGCCCTAACTCTATCCGCTATCATAATGGCAAAGACGCCCCAAAATACGTGATGTTAATAATACGTTCTTACATATATTATAGACCAATCTTATTTGATTATTTTCGATCAAATGTGTCAATTATACAAATCATATCCCACTTGAAGTGAAAACAATTCTAGAGTGACTTTTATGCATGGAAACTACCTAATTAAAATTCAGTGCTATTCTATGGCAAGTAAATACATACATACATATACATAATCCGGTCCTCTTCTACCTTTCGGTGTCTAGGGTGCTGTTTTAGGGTTGATCTTCACAAAATTGTTTCCATAGCTTCCTGTCCATGCCCATCTCTTTTGCTCTCGCCCAAGTTACTCCTCTTCTTTCAAATATCTTCCCTATTTCCTTGTTCCACGTATTTCTGGGTCTTCCTCTGCTTTTTTTGTTGTCCGTACCCATTTCCCATATTTTCTTTACAATTCCATCGTCCTTCATCCTTACAAGGTGTCCAAACCAGCGTAATTGTGTTTTCTCTATATAAGTAAACAGTAATCTTACTTTTAAGGTTTTTCTAATGTCTTCGTTTTTGATTCTGTCCTTTCTTGTAACTCCTTCTATTCTTCTTAGGATTCGCATCTCACATGCTTGCAATTTAGATCTTTGTTTAGCTGTTAACACCCAAGACTCACACCCGTACGTTAAGGTTGGTATAAAAACGGATTTATATATTTTGATATTTGTATGCTTTGATACTTCTCTCTTACTAAGGAGGACTGTTTTTATTGCGTTGTACAAAGCAGCTGCACCTCCAATTCTGTTTTTTATTTCGGGTTCGATGTTTCCCGTGTTATTAATCATAGATCCTAGGTATTTAAAGTTGTTCACCTGTTTTATCAGACTGTTATCTAACCTCACACTAAGTTCTTGTTTGTCCTTTGCTATTTTCATTACTTCTGTTTTTTTAATATTGATTCTCATTCCGGTATTTTGTATCTCTTCGCTCCATATTCGCATATTTGTTTGTAATGATTTTTCATTTTCAGCTAAAATTATTAGATCGTCTGCATATATAAATTCCGCCACCTTAACTGTTTCTAGCCGTCTTACTCCTACTCGAATACCCTTTATCATTTCACCGCATTTTCTTGCTATCCGATCCATGACTAAAATCAATAATAGTGCACTGATTACCCCTCCCTGTTTAACGCCTTTTGTTGTTATGAATTCCTTTGTGTATTGGTTTTCTATTCTTACTACATTCTTTGTACTGGCATACATACTTTTTATTGCTTCTCTGAGTTGTTCGCTTACATTTCTTTCTTCCAGTTCTTCCCATATTACATTCCTCTGCACGGTGTCATAAGCTTTTTCCATGTCGATGAAACAAGCATAGAGATGTCCGTTGTGGTTTAGTTTCTTTTCGCTTAATTGCCTCATGCTGAAAATAAGATCTTGCGTACTTCGTCCAGCTCTAAAACCGCATTGGTTGTCATTAATAGCATCTTCCATCTCTTCTCGTAATCTTGTTTCCAAAATTTTCTCATACATTTTACTTGGCACACTCATCAAAGCAATTCCTCTATAATTATCGCATAAACTGCTATCCCCTTTTTTGTGTATGGGTACTATTATTGCAGTGCTCCAATCTTGTGGTATTTTCTTTGATTGCCATATTTTTACTATTAATTTATGTATGATCTCATGTCCTCTGTTTCCCATGTGTTTCACCATTTCCGCATTTATCCCATCTTTTCCTGCTGCCTTCCCAGTCTTTAAATTCTTTATTGCGTCCTTTACTTCATCTATTGTTATGTCCTGGCTTTCTGCCGTACTCTCATTATTTGCTGTAGTGTTTACTTTTGTTGACGTTTTTATATTTTTTTGTTCTATTGTTGCGTCTAGTAGGTTTATAAAATCTTTCTTCTCCAGTAGTTAAAATTTGTCCGGTATTGTCCCTTATTCCTTTTCTTGGATCTATTTTTTTTGCTTGCGTAATCCCTTTACGACTTTAAAAAGCATTTTTGCATTTCCTTTTCCGTCTTCCTCCATTTTTCTTCCAAACTGTTCCCATGCTGCTCTTTTGGCTGTTGCCACTATTTCTTTCACTAGTTTTCTTTGTGTTTTGTATTCAGTATAGCTGTTGTCACTTTTTTTATTTAAATAGCTTTTCCACAATTTTTTTTTTTACCTCTTTCTTTATGTTTTCATGCCACCAGGATGTTTGCTTGATTTTCTTTTCACAATTTGATATTCCACATACTTCTGTAGCACTTTGTATTATTATGTCTTTAATTTTATTCTACATTTCCTCTACTTGCGCTATTTCAAGAAAATGCGAGATCTTGTTTATTTCTTCTTCTATTCGTTTCCTGTATTTAACCCGTGTTTCTTCTTTTTGTAAGTTGTAGGTTTTTATACTATGATGTTTCGTTCCTTTGTCTTTCATTTGCTGCTTTACTTTTTCTTTTCCTAGCAGTTTAGCGACTACCAAATAGTGATCGCTTCCTATTTCAGCCCCTCTTTTAACCCTTACATCTTGGACAATACTTCTATATTCCTTTCCTACCAAAACAAAGTCTATTATTGATTTTTCACCTCGACTTTTAAGTACCCTTGTGTATCGGTGTATATCCTTGTGCTGAAGTAATGTGTTAGTAACCACTAAATCATTTTGTACGCAAAAATCTATCAATCTTTGCCCATTATTATTTTTGTAATTCTCACCGAACCTTCCTATCGTATTACCGGCATCTTCCGTGTTATTCCCAGTCCTTCCATTGATGTTGCCCACTATAATTAGCTTTCCTTTGCTGTTATCAGTTGCGTCCTGAAGGTCCTCCCAGAATATATCTTTATTTGCTTTTGTTTCATCTTCTGAAGGGCCGTAGGTAATTATTATTGCATATATTTCTTTGTCGTCTCCTTCTATTTCAATTCGCATTATTCTTTCGTTAATAAAGTCTACTTCTCTTATTTTGTCAACATCTTTGTTTCGGAGCATGCATGCTACTCCCGCCTTTGCTCGTTCATTATGTAGCACACCACTATAGTACATTTGGTTTCCTTCAATTTCTACATTTCGGTTTCCTTTCTTTTTTGTTTCTGTAATTGCTAAAATTCTAGTATTTATTTTCTGGAACTCTTTGCGAGTTCAATTTCCTTGCCGGTCACTGATTGTACATTCCATAATCCTATTTTTCATTGCCATTTTCGTTGCATGTTTGCATCTTTCAAAGCCTGGTCAATTTCTTTTGGTGCAGGTGGTGGGCTTATTCCACTTGCCCCACAGCCCGTATTTATATTTTTTGGGGCATTGGCTGGTTTTTTGGCTCATTGGCCAATTTTTCCAGCCTATCATTCCATAACCATTTTTCACCATTTATTATCAATTTATTGTAATAAACTTGCACTTGTTTGCCTTCAGTTCTTTGCTTCTTTGCTACGTCTCTTATGTGTTTCTGTATTCTACTTTCCTTTTGTGTCAAATCATTATCTATAAATATTCTTGATCCTTTAAACTTATTCTTATTTCTCATTACGTCTACTTTATCATCCCATTCTTTAAACTACCACAAAAGACTCTTTATTTTGTGGTTTTATGACATATGCTGATTCGATCTCCGCAGTTTTTCCTAGATTTACCTCTATAAATTCTTTTACTGCAGCTTTGGGGTCATTTTCGCGTCTTTGGACTCCTTTTATGGTTCAGTGCTATTCTATGGCAAGTAAATAATGAAGTGCAAATTAATTGTGAGGGAAGTGAATTCTCTTTGTTAATATTTATTGTTATTAATTCATTCAAGAACTTATCTTTATAATTTTAACAAACACAATCCCTCAAGTGCGTTGCCTTTAACGCACCTTGGGTTGTTATTTGTCAAAAATATTGCAAATGATTATCACTGCGGTTGGTTAATTATACCTGATAATTAACCTCATATGTATATTGTAGATCAATGATGTTTTAAAAATAGGGTCACATGCACCACTCACAAGTTCCAACGAAATTCTTATAGTGAAAAAAGGACGGTACTTTTCTAGCCGCTACGTCGTTGTTTATCATTTTGAAAAATGTAAAGTTTAATGTATAACTTGACGTTTCTCTATAATTATTTGCGTTTAATTTTCCAACCGAAGATCATTCGTACAAACCTGTTGTCTATAGATCGTTCCATACTTAAAATTCAGTGGGGGCAGCATAAGTGAATGTAAAGCTTATAATAATAATAATAGTTACTTTATTCAACAGGTACAAAAACCCAGTTACAGAATAAAGATAAGTACATAACAAAACCAAATTAAAATTATAATTGTAATGCAATGGCATAAAGGTGCTTATTAAGCTTAGTTTTAAACTGCCAAAATCTCAGCCGAAATATATCCAATTCGTTACAAAACTGGTTGTACGTGTAACACATGGTAATCAGTGGACTACAAAAATGATAATTAGTTCTCGGATTGCCATACGAGAAAGATTCATTGTTACGTGTGTTAATACAAGGTACACGTATATTTAATTTGGCTAACAATTAGGGTGTAGAAGTTAGATTATTTACTATTTTAAACAAAAACAAAGTGATTAATTGAACTCTTCTTAATTTTAGAGAAGAATATGAGAATCCAGATAATAATTCAGAGTAGCTACCGTCAAATTTTGATCCATTGACACGCCAATACACATATTTAAGAATGTTTTTCTGAATTGTTTCAATTTTTTTAACTTGATAATTATAATACGGGTTCCATATAATAACACAATACTCGAGTTTAGATCTGACGTAACTGTTAAATAAATTCAATAAGGTTTTTGAGTTAAAAAAATCCTGAGTATTTCTAAAAAGAAATCCCAGACTCCGATTGGCATTTAATATTAACGTGTCCACATGGTCATTGAAAGACAATTTATTATTGTAAGTTACCCCAAGGTCCGTAAAGGCTGATACTCTTTTAATCGGTATAGAACCCAAAGTATATTCAAAATGTATAACATCCTGCTTTCTAGAATAAGTCATAGTAAAGCATTTTTTACTATTAAAAAGTAATTTGTTTTTAATTGACCATTCATAAATTGCATTAACATCAGCTTGTACTCGTTCAAAGTTTACAACATTGTTGATAGTTTTAAAATTTTTTAAGTCATCTGCATATAATAGAACTTCAGAGTAATTTACACAATATGTTATATCATTTATAAAGATTAAAAAAAGTAACGGGCCTAAAATGGATCCTTGGGGCACTCCGGAGGTAGCTAAAAAGTACTCAGAATTTATACCATTAACATAAACATATTGTAGGCGGTTGGTTAAATAAGACCTAATTAAGTTAACAAATTTCTCATGAAGACCTACATCAACAAGCTTCTGCAGCAAAATAACATGATCAACACGATCAAAATCCTTGGAAAAGTCCGTATAAATAACATCAACTTGACTTCTGCTTTCCAGTGCTTCCGATACATATTGAGTAAAACCTGTTAAATTAGTAAGAGTATACCGTTGGCTAACAAAATCATGCTGCTTCAAAGAAATCTGATGCAAAACCTGCCGGTATAGGCTTCCATGAATTACAGACCCGAATACCTTGGCAAACACAGAAAGAAGTGCAATTGGACGGTAATTATCAATATGATTTAGTTTCCCAGATTTGAAAATTGGACATATTTTAGCTATTTTCCATTTCTCAGTAAAAATATTAGTTGATATACATAAATTGAAAATGATCATTAGTGGTTCAACAAAGAATTCCGCACAACCCTTAACAACACATGTGGGCACATTATCAGGTCCAAGTGATCTAGAGTTTTTTAATTTAGCAATACACATTTTGACCTCATTGTCCGTAATGTTGTTCAAGACTATGCTGTAATTGTTAATATTACAAGTGCTATCAATTCCATGACCTGAGTTATCATTTGGAGAAAAATTGCTGCTAAAAAAGGTTCTAAAACCTTCAGCAACCATTTCATTGGTTCTTAAAATGCTATCTTGCGAAAAAATCGGAACTGGTATGCCAGAGTTTTGCTTTTTATGTTTAATAAAGGTCCAGAAAGATTGAGGATCAATAGAGATGTTTTTTTCCACCTCATGAATGTAATTAGAGTAGGCGTGTTTAGCTTTATATTTTGAGTTCGAACGCAGCCGTGTTTGTGAGTGGACGCGTATTGTTAAAGTTCTAACTAAACGCGGGTGAGTCAATATTAACTGTATGAACAGGGTTTATCCCTCCTTTTTAAACTTAACTTGTAATCCCGTCTCAATCCGCAATACAAATAAAGTAATTAAACTTCTAATACCGGGCTAGCCGTTGGCTAAGCCAGTCGCACCAGCTATTAAAAACGTTTTCACATCAAAAATAACTATGTCACATACAAATCTTAAACAACCAACATTAATTTATAAAAATTCAAACGCATCCGAGGATATGGAAACCAGCATAACAGCAAAAGACGACAACATAACCAACAGCAATAAACGACCAAACACATCGCCCGCAGCTGACAATTGTAACAAGAAATACTCATTTAATAACAGTGATCTGCTTAACCAAAATAAATATTATCTGCTAGCACATATTGATCCTGCAAATGAAAGTACAGCGACAGAAACGCCAAACATCACCAGTCCTAAAATACAGCCAATCTTTTTGCTTAATGCCAACAACTACCAAGCAGTAATTACAGATATAAAATCTGTTGTAAAAAAAGAATTTACACTTACTAACCAAGGGTCAAAAATGCGCGTGAACTTGACAGACATTGACGATTATCGCCTACTAACTAGTTTCTACGACAACAATAAAGATAAGATTACTTACTTTACCTTCCGCAACCCCGAGACAGCAAACTTGTCAGTTATTATAAGAAACGTTCCCATATCAATAACTACTGAAGAAATCAGGAGTGAGCTCATATCCAAACAATTTTCTGTCGTTCGTGTAACTAGACTACTTAAAGACAAAAAACCTATACCCATTTGTGCACTCGAACTTACTAAAAACGACAAGTCTAAAGAAATCTATAAAGTCACCAAACTACTACATTGCATAATAAGTATCGAACCCCGGCGCTCCAGCAGAGACACTCCACAATGTACAAACTGCCAACGATTGGGTCATACAAAAAACTACTGCCATATTAGCCCTCGATGCGTGAAATGTACAGGCTCACACCACTACTCGAAGTGTACCAAAACACAGACACAAAAACCACAGTGTGTAAATTGTGGAGGCGAACACCCTGCCAACTACAGAGGTTGCAGTTATTACATTAACTCTAATAAAAAGAAATCTCTGCTGCAACGTACAACTGCAGTACAAAAGCCCAACCTCTACCATTACACAACTCCAGGCACGACCTACGCCCATGCAGCTGCCCAATCACCAGAGAACCACCCTCGTCAACCTACTCCTAACTCCTCACAGTCATCATCAATTTCCGAACTAGTTACATCTATTTGGACCCTTTTAACTCCATTTCACGAACAAATTAAATCATTTATATTTTCACTTATTCCATCCCTTCTCAATGGCTAATTTAAAGCATATTTTATCAAATCTCACCATTGGAAATTTTAACGCCAATGGTTTAAATAAACAAAGATCACTAATTATAGCATTCTTAGCTAGACACAACATCGACATTTTAGTTGTCACAGAAACGCATTTAGCAGACGGGGAAAATTTTCAAATCCCACAGTATCATGTTTACCGACAGGACCGTGAAACGAATTTTGCATCTGGTGGTGTCGCAATAATTATCAAACGTTCGTTATCTGCACATCATTACGAACTAACAGGAATCACTAACCTGGAAGTCGTTGCTGTTAATTTAAATCTAAAAAGCACCGAAAATGTCATCATCATTGCTGTCTATAAACAACCCAATAAAAGGTTGCTGGAAGCTGATATTGCAACACTATTTCAAGGCAATACTCCAACTCTTGATATAGGTGATTATAATTCAAAAAGCACTCTTTGGGGATGTAGAACCAATAATCCTAGTGGAAGTAGACTGCATGCCTTCATATCCAATCATGCAATTCAACTGTCTGCTCCAACTGAAGCAACCTACCACCCATACCGAATAGACCATCATCCCGATATTTTGGACATATGTTTGCTCAAAATTTTCCGTTTACCAATATCACAAACTGTTTTAATGGAATTAAATTCAGACCACGTTCCTGTTTTGGTTTCGTTCAACAGCACACCGTTAACCAAAAATACAATGCCGAGACTAATAAAAGGCCACGTCGACTGGACCGTCTTCCAAGATCGGTTGAAAGACATCACATCATGTCCTACATCTATAGAATCTCCCGAAGAAATTGATGACGAAATTTACAAACTAACTACTGCAATAAGCACCGCTGTAACACATGCAACTACTATCCAAACCAAACGAAAATTCAACTATGGAATTCCTCCGACACCCATTCTCACTCTTATCAACAATAAAAATAGATTACGGCGACTATGGGCTAGAACCAGAGACGCACTAATCAAAACACAACTGAATCGTGCCACACGTGAAGTAAAACTTGCTCTAGATAACTATAGAATTAACAACTATAAACGCTACATATCGGAGCTACAACCAAGGGATCCTACTATGTGGCAAGCAACTAAAAAAATATTGAAGCAACAACCTCAGATACCCACCATCAGAGTCAATAACGAAATTTATGCCACAGACCAAGAAAAGTGTAATATTTTTGCCGACCAATTGGAGAATACATTTACTACACGCATATTGGACGAAAACAGAGAATTTGCGGAAGAAATCAGCTCTGAAATTATTACAAATTTCCTAAACAACCCTGGACTGATAACACCGACATCTCCAACTGAGTTGCAAACATATATCAACACACTTTCCGTCAAAAAATGTCCAGGACACGACCTCATCCCTAATGTAGTCCTAAAAAACCTACCAATAAAAATCTTGACGTACCTCACCATACTATTTAACGCCTGTCTTAGAATTGGATATTTCCCGACCACCTGAAAGCACGCACATATACTCCTTTTCCCAAAACCCAGCAAAAATCATAAAGACCCTTCAAATTACCGGCCCATTAGTCTTCTACCTACGATGGCCAAAATCTTAGAGAAAGTAGTTCTGGATCGTCTAACTAAATCCCTTGAAAGTAACCATATACTTCCTTCATTTCAATACGGCTTCAGGAAAAAACATTCTACTGTCCATCAACTCTCCCGAATTACAGAAATCATCGAAGGAGGATTTGAAAATAAAATGATTACCGTAGCTGTATTTCTCGATATTGCACAGGCATTTGACCGGGTATGGATAGACGGTTTATTATATAAGCTGCTCAAAGCTGGAATACCTAAATATATTTTCTGCATAATAAATTCCTTTTTGTCAAACCGCTCATTCGCTGTTAGGATAAATTCAACTTTATCAGCTAAGAAAAATATCAAAGCTGGAGTTCCGCAAGGATCTATCCTGGGACCGACTCTCTTCAATATTTTCGTACATGATCTACCAGAATCTCCCAATACCACGGTTGCAATGTATGCTGATGACACAGCGCTCATATCCCAAAACTACGATATACTGGTAGCAACGCGAAATCTACAAGAAACCATCAACATCCTTAACAACTGGTTCAACAAATGGTGTATTAATCTCAATGCAGCCAAATGTCAAGCTAAAATATTTACCCTGCGTCAACCCCCTTTACCGCAAAACATCATTACTAATAATCAAACAATAGAATGGAATCCCGCTGACGGTGCTATCAAATATTTAGGAGTGTATTTAGACAAAAGGCTTACTTGGTGTATACACATTAATAAGAAGCTAAACCAGAGTTATGTCCGTCTAGCAATGTTGTATCCCATTATAAATAAAAAATCTCCGCTTAAACCAGAATGCGGTTTGCTGATATATAAATCAATTCTTCGACCCATTATCACTTATGCAAGCCAAGTTTGGGGAGCTACATCTAAGACGCATATTAATAAATTGCAAACATACCAAAATAAAATACTACGTATCATCTTTGACGCCCTTGGGTACCTACGAAATTTTCAGTTGCATCGTGAATCAGGGATCCAGACAATTGAGGAATATATTAAGAATACTGCTAAAACCTATTTTCACAACATAACAAACTGTACTAGTGCAAGAACATTTGGCACCGGTCGCCGAAATATACACACACGGCTTAAACGAAAACTTCCTCAGGACGTTTACTTGACCTCTAGTGAGAGTGACGGATAATAATAATAATTGGGCAAAATTACAAATTAAATCAGAGTTATAGTGAGGCTTCTGCCAATAAACATAGTGCCAAATAAAAACAATAGACAAATCAGTCATGTGTAGCGAATCAACGCTGATCTGACTTAATCCTAATGTTAAAAAAAAAGCTTTATATATAATCAAAGTTCGAAGTTCCTTAAATTTAGTTTCATATTGGGCACACTTAAGTCGTCGAAAAAGTTTTCTATATTTATTTTTTTGTTTATTTAACCTAATTATATCTCCGGTGAACCAGTTTGGATATTTCCTGTGAGATTTGGTTACCTTAGGAACAGTTTGATCAAAAATATTATATATTACTTTATAAAATAAGTCAACTGCTTCATTTACATCAGAGCAATTGTTGAGGAAATTCCAATTTGTAGTACTAATAAGTTGATATATACCAAGAAAATCGGCTCTATTAAAATTAAAGAATGTTTCCTTGTTATGAGACAAAATTTAATTCTTAGTAGCACCGTACTCATAATTTATAATCAATGGGGGGTGGTACAACGCTTTCCTCACATCTCATTACTTTCACGTTATTTAGGTTAGTTACAACTAAATCTAAGATACGGGAATTGTGATTAACAATATCATTCAACTGATCAAAATTAACTAAAGAAGCAAAATTAACAAAATCCTTACACAGCGCAGACAAATCACAAAAATTACACTTATTTATATAATACTGATAAACATCCGTTAAATTAAAATCACCAATTATAATCGATTGAGAATTAAAAATAAAAGGCAATGCAATAATACTATCGTAAATTAAGCAATAGCTTTCTGAATTAGTATGCGGGGGAATATATACAACAATAACATAAAAAGAAACATAATTTTTTACTGTAACTTTAACGCAAACCGAATCACAACTAACAACCGGGCATAAGAAAGGAATAAGCTCACATATGTAGTTGGTAGATACAGCTAAAAGCATTCCACCTCCATTGGCGCGACCAGTAGCAGTAATATCCCTATCCTTCCTAAAAACCACATAATTGTTGTCACATAATTCACGATCAACTATAGAACTATTCAGATTCGTTTCCGTACAAGCTATCAAAGAATATTCGCGCAGGCAGGATTCCACAAACAGCTGCTTAGTTTTTGTCCTCAAGCCACGTACATTTTGGTAGTAAATAGACAACACTTTAGGCGAAAGTACTCCACTAGAAACGCGACTAAGATTATGACGATCCTATTTTTGCGGTAGGTCCTGATCACTGAGTTGGGAGTTTTCTGCGTGACGTTGCCACTTCCCGGCAGCGACCGGCGGTTTAAGTTTGCCTGCTTACAAAAGGATGCGGATTAAAATAAAACGAGCCATTAGTAGTTTGTTACACGCCAAATTGACTTTAACGACACCGCGCCGGCACATACAAATATCACGTAAAAGCGAGACGGCCAGCGCGGACGATATTTCTCAAAATCGGGACGATGTCTCACCTAGGACCGCTGCCCTGCCCGTTAAAAGATATGCCGGATAAACTATAGTAGAGCGAGGGGTGGTCCTACACGAGATAACCTACGGGCAACGGCCTAAATTAATTGAGCGCCACCCGGTTCCATCAATCAGAACGAAATACAAAGGCAGGCCGACAGAGGAACCAGGAAGCAAATAAGCCTACCTTTCAACTTATCACATTGGCGAAATCCAACAGCCAAACGGGAATAGAATATTTGTGCACAGCTTGACAACTCCCAACAGTGCAGCGACGGGCGCACTGACTTACCTGCGACGCTTAAGAATTGCTCTCAGGCTTCACCTTACATAAATCTGACACAATGTATAATTATACCTGAAAACAAGCATGCACAGGCCCGTGGGAAATATCATGAGGCAACGTACAGTAAATCGATCTATTGGTCTAGCACAATACAAAAGCGCCGACGTTGTCAGTGTACACTGAGCATAAAAGTCAAAGAATGGACACTACAACTAAAAAAAGAAAGCCCAGCTGGGGGGTCGCTTTACTTCTAAATTATTGCGGGATTGTAACAATTGGTACACTGCTCCAGCGCGTGTGGCTGGCCTTTGCCTTGAAGAGCGTTTGTTAGTGTTTGCGCACAGCCCAGCGGACGGCTGGTGATTAAGCGCATGAATTATCGTTTGCAAGCAACCCACGCTGGCGGCCGGCACGTAACACATCGATACGGGAGTTACTGATTGTAATTAGACGCTACACACAAATTAGCAACAGGAATTACTACTTATAAACAGCCTACGCTATCGGCTGGTATTGACATGAATGGATAATTAGCATGAGTTATTAGCTATAATAATTAGTCGGCTTCGCCTTTCTGCGTCGACTAAAATCGGGCGCTCATCGCTGGAGCAATCGGGCTGCAACTGGAAGCGTGGGTGTTGTACAATGTCCACTGATCCATCGAAAACGGACACGCACTAAAACACCCCAAACAGTACGACCTTTCACTGTCATGGCTCGTAAAGAACTCTCCAAACAAACAAAACCACGCTGTATTAGCACACACAGAGGGGGGCGGAAAGCCACACTCTCGGCACCGCTTGCAGGGAGCTACGCAACTAACTTTCAACACTGACTGCCTCAACGAAAACCGGCTCGCGCAACGCTGTGGCATACCAGACGCTGGCGGGGCAAACAGAAAAGAGTGCAATGGAGCGAATACCTCTCTGTCGCTCTCTCAGGGTTGCGTTTTAAATTCGATGCATAAAACACCCTACAACACGACGAGACAGCCCAGGTGCAAGCTCTCCAAACTTCTAAAAGACCTGGTGCTAAATCTTTAAAACTCCAAATAAGCCAGAAAAAGTAACTATGAACGAGGCTACCCAAAACGAGTGCCTTACAGAAAATTGTAAGCCGGTAGCTGCCTGCACATAATTTGATGAACTATTAAGCGTAAAAATATGATCGAAAAACCTATATATATTTTAGAACCGAAAATGTCCTGACAAATTGTTAAGCACACCGAAATGCAAAAGCGGAATTTATTTATGATTGACAGGTGCGTATTTATTTCCAACGAGATTTGTGCTGAAATGTGGCACCGTAGTTCTGCATAAGACCATGTACTGAATTTTAAGTATGGAACGATCTATAGTAAGATTTTTATTTTTACTTTCTTTTACAATAAAGGAAGTATTGAATTCACTCCAAAAATGAGTTTTTAACAGATGTGTACGTTTTAGAGTCCCTTGAACCCAAACAACATGTTTTTGTTTATTGGTCAGTCTGTATGTCTGGCTGTGTGTCTGTCTGTGTGTGAACAGAAACGTAAAGAGGTATGGCGTTGAAATATTTATATATAAATTTTGTGTACTATCTAGATGCGACAGCAAGCTTTTGAAGAAAATCGCATAACTGGAAGTATGGTGTTTACTCTTGCGATTTTTCGGTTTTATCCGATTTTTTCAAAAACTGTCAAACGATTTTTTGCAAACATTACATTTTTATTACATTTTTAATGTGTATGGATGTGAGATAGGGATTTTTATTCTAAAATGGATTTATTTTGTTTTTTTCTTTTTTTTTATTAACTCCTATTTTAAATAGAACGCCCGGTATATTATTACATCTTCGAATTGAGCTTAAAATTTTAGATAAAATTTGTCTCTTCCACTAACGCTCTATTTTGTACGGTTTCTGCAAGTGTCTTTTTCAATTTATTCTCGTTCAATAGCTAAGCAACCAATGCCCATAAAATAAAAGTGTTCCTGACAAGAGTTGAGCACTCTTGATCTTACTGTTGATAAGAGTTATGCCGGGTGATTATAAATCCTCTTCCATCAAGTAAGTCTATATCAAATGCGAGGTTGGCAGGTTAGGTTTTGTTAGTTTTGACATAGACTGACGCAAAACCTAACCTGCTAACCTCAAATTTGACGTAAACTTACAGTGCCACCAACATATTATTCATACAAAAGATATTGGAAAGGCAACCTGATGGAAAAGCATTTATAATCACCCGGTATAAATGATCATTGATAGTTAGTAGTTTTGTTTAAAAACGTCATATATTGCACATGAATGCATACATAATGTAAAATGACAAGCAGTATTAGTTTTTGACATGGAATAATTCTTCTCGTTACACTGGTCTTGCTTAAATGTAAAGCTGCCTTAAGGAATGCGAAATCTGAATACGTGCACATCAAATAACTCAATGATAGACGTGCATAAATGCTGAGAGGTCACCGAAAAATTGCAAAATTTAGCGGATCTACCAATCCGTGCTTGGGTAGCCAAAATATAGTTTATCTTTATCTAATGTAATGGGTTTTCACTTTAGCCAGCAAGTTATGCCCCCAAACTGTAGAGAATATGTAAGTAATTTTTTGTAAATTGATGGCCATTGCCGCTTATAAATAGGGATTCTTCAGCCTTAGCACTTAACCAACAAACCGGCTCAAAGCGTTAATCTAAAAGAGAAAGTAAAGTGGACGCCACCTTCGTTCTCTCCCTAATAAATATTTTGTATAGAAAATAAAAACGACTCATAAACTTTAACTACACCCTTACATCACCATAGCCTACTAATGTCTAGCCTACTAATTAAGTATTTTCTTTTTACCTTTTCTTTGAACACAATTCGTTAAAATCTCCTAATCACACGAATATTTAACAATCGCTAAATACGTATTTCGAGATCTGAGCTGTCATTTTTCATATCCTTATAGAGAAACTAAACACGGCAAAGTTGTCAGAAGAAACGCACTGCACCAAATCATCCGTGAAAGTCACATTTTGTTTATTAACATATTATTCCTTTGTCCTGTTATTATCGTGATGCCGATTTGTGGACCACGTAATTTATTGAACTAGAAACGATTAAAAATATTAAATAAATATTAATAAAATATTAATACAACACGATTATTATTTACTATAATGCATTCTGACGTTAGTTGTATCCCAACGTGGAATGGTTAATGGGGATGATATGGGGATGATATAAAAAAGATCAATGTAGTATTATTTAGAAATCGATGTCTCTCGGCTACTTTTACAACAACCTGTGATAAAAACTGAGAAGTCTAGGTAAATTAATTTACCATATTTCAACATTTTTACCACGTATGTCATGTTTCCTTGGTAGTAGGGATGGGTGCGTGAACCGTCGTGAACGTGAGTAATATTTGAAAATCGGGCCGTAAACGTGAGTGAACATTTTCTAGGCGTGATTCATGTTTCACGTTACTTTCACGTTAAATATTTAGTAATAAATAAAGGACTGCAAGGTGCCCCGCTCCCCCCTTGCCGACATGTTGCAGATCTTGAGCTGGAGCGGGAGGTCATTGTAATTCTGTGTGGCAGCCTGCACCGACGGATCTTCGCACTTATGTTGTGTTGTGAATGTTGCGTCTATAGTCAATCACGTGTCTGCGACCTAGTAGTATTTCTAGTTCCTCGGACGTAAAAGTATTTTTAAACCTAGGAATTAAACGTGTTGCCTAGCAACATATATGTTCTTGTACACGTATCGGTAAGAGAAACGTCAATTTTAATGACAGCTTTTGGTATTAAAAGTAATGTCTTTCAAAACGGTTGCCATAAACATTTTTCCGAGAAATCAGTATTTATCCCTTGTTCTAAGCTATTGTAATCCATTTTCATTTATTTCTTTTTGTGTCTACTATTTTGTTTGTAACATATCATGTAAACTATTTCACGTGCAAAATATATTTTATTTTAGATCATTTAGTTTTGTTACGGGGTTCTTTATTGGTTTTACATTTGAACATTCTGCTCTATCTCGTGAGTGGCGGGTCACGCCGTGAACGTGAGCATAAGCGTGCGTGAACGAGAGTGTTTAAAATAAGCGTGAAACGTGCGTGAGGTGAGTGAATACTCACTCACGCGCCCATCTCTACTTGGTAGTCACTTTTAGTTTGAAAACTGTATTTTTAATCTTAAATATTGATTTTAAAAATTTTTGTATACATCTTTGCTTTCTCAACAGACGCATATGGCTCCATACAAAAATACTAATTCATGTGTAAATATATCTAATGCAGTTAGTTAACTAATTACTTAATTGAAGTCAAGTCAAAGAAAGTTTGCAGTTTGCAAAAAGTACTTTTATTTTTAGAAAAAACGTCAGTGTCAACTAACATCGTAAAACTATAGTCACATTGACGAAAATACATACCCTGTATAGTAGAAACAAATTAAAATAGCCTTTAAGTACCTATACGATACTATACACTAAGTATAATCATTGCAGTGTATTTCCTTGCAGCTAGTGTAAACTAATTAAACCCTATTAGAGCATCTGCTACACTGTAAACATGTATATCTTGTTAATACATTATTGCGGAATTCTCTGAAGTGCATATTACAAGTCCAGCTAAATTTCTACCGCAAGTGTACATATAAACGTGTTACGAAATAATTGAAAGAAATAATTAGCGAAAATCCGATCAACCACGAAATAGAGCAGCTCATCAACACAAACTATCACTAAATGACAGCAATATTTTCAAAATGTTGTATTTCCCGTTCGCAAATCATGTTAACCTATAAACCGGCCCAAGATGTTACTTTAAAAGAAAAAGCAAAGAGGGCGCCACCTTCGTTCTCTCGCTAATAAAGTTTATTGTATCTAAAATAAAAACAGCGCACAAGTTTTCTCACTGCCGCAACCTGATGACTGCCTTTCTAAAGCCAGTCATCAGGTTGCGACAATAAACTTTATTAGTGGAGAGAACGAATGTGGCTGGTGGCCCAAGGACATTGGAGTACACCGACCAGCCAATACTTTAATCTTAAACAAAGTACGTCCTTCTTCTGTAATACATAATATATAGATTATTAAGTACTTCTATCCTATTAATTAGGTTCACCTTTTGTTTGTTATAACATATAATTGCTTTGTCCAGTTATTCTTGTGATACCTGTTTGTGAACCACTTAATTGATTAAACTAGAAACGATTAAAAATATTAATTACTATAGGAGATGTCACCTCAATTAGGTCGCAACAATCATTAGATTCAAAATTGTTGGAATTTTGTGGAGATAATCGACGAATTTAACATCCAGGTACATAGGTTCAGGTAGATGCTGACCACGATTACATTCGTTCAAGCATCGGTAGCTACTTTAGTAGCAGAAAACGAACAGCTTCGTCAAGAAGTAGATCTTATGCAACAATATAGCCGTCTAAATACAATTAATGGTTTCCGTGAAGTACCAAATGAAAAATTAATTACCATACTACAAACCCTTGGTAGCTCTCTTGGCTGTGGTATCGATATTAATCATTTGGAGTTGCTTCAAACAATAACAAAGGATCGCCCAAATATGTAATTGTCAAATTCATTTCGCTTTTGAAAAAGATGGAATTTTTGAATGCATTTCGCAAACGCCGCTCTTCAACCGATCTGCAGTTCTGGACCTGCAACCCCGGTCTACATCAATGAGCATCTCACTCTCAAAAATAAATTGTTACATAAGAAAGTGCGTGGTTGTTGAATGAAAATCAATATAAATACTGTTGGATACGTGATTGCAACAATTTTTTTCGTAGTTCTGATAATTCTCGTATTGTTTTGATCTCGCAAGAGTCGATGCGCTTATAGTTATCTAAATAGATATGAATATAAATAACCTGTAAATATTTTATCAAAATTTAAAAGGATTTGATTGTATGGACTGAAACGGGCCTAAACAGATCTATATACTACTTTTTCCACCTAATTATGCTGTATTCCGTAAAGACAGAAATGCTGAATTATTGAAACATCAAAATGGGAGGTGTTCTTGTTGCTGTAGAAAACGAATATCAGGCTAATGTATTTCGATTCAAAAACTGAAGCTTTGTTAATAAAACTTCATATATATTGTCATACTGTTTTATTTGTTGTTGTAACGTATTTTGGAATACTCTCACTTGAGGATTTTTGACAAAAATGTGATAATATGTGGAGATTTCAATCTAGCACAAACTAATTCAAACAAATTTAACCAATCTTAAGGCCGAAATAAATAAATGTTATATAAAAAATAATTTAGTTGAACCTAATTCGATTGGAAACGCCGACAATAATACGCTGGATTTAATTTATAGTAACATAGCGATTCTTTAAACAAAGATGCCATCAACACTGAAGAAATTCAGGACGCAATCACTTCGATCAAAAGTGTGGCTGTGCTGAATATTTATTACTACCTTAAGCTTAAAAACTAAAATACATATTTCCAGATAAAAGAAAAATTGGTAAAATTTGTCCCATTTATAAAGCAGGTGATAAATCGGATATCCGTAATTATAGAGCAGTGACAATGAATTCATTTGTTAAAATCTTTGAAGCCATATTGTACAAAAAGAGTCTAGGTCTACTAACTTCAAATTTAATTAAATTCACTCAGGATGTCTCCGAAATAATTAATATCAAATCCCAAGTTGAAGGCTTTTGACCTAGTGGATCATAACATATTATTTAAAAAATGAACTATTTGGTTTTCACAACAGTTTAATTGAATTTTTTCGTTCGTACCTTATAGGTCGATCTTGTGAGGCCATTTTATCTTTTGTTAATTTCTATAGTTACGTAGCCTATTGGAGCAGTTTTGGTACAAAGTTGGCGAGTCTGCCTGTATATAGGTTCCGTTGCAGTAATGTTTTATTGTACAACAGTTCATCTATTTTGCATTCAGAAATTCTAACACGCACGTAGCTTTCGGCTCTCGAAAAGATTTAGCGGAACCGCGCTAACCTCTATGCCGTCATCTGTGCAGCTGGTCCCGTTCCATCACATTTGGTAACGCTGGTTTACGGCGTTTTCAAAACTTAGCCTATTGGAGCAAGCGAGATACCTTTCCTTAAATAAGAAAAACTTCAGTCGACCTTTCTCGGGCGCGACTGGCTTTGCGTTAGTCACGCGAGACATTCTGTACGCCCATTAGCTGCAGCTGCAGACACGCTTCAGGCTTCGGCCGCCAAAAGGGGTTTGCTTCGTCAAAGACTCCTGTTCGGGCTGTAAGAGCGTGAGGTGGTTTCTGTTTTCGCTGGTGGAGCGTGTGTTGCAACTTGTGTATCCGGATGACCGTCATCCTTGACTAATTTTCGTGGGGCCGAGAATAGGCCCCTTTTTTCCAAACAGGGGACTAAACTCGCAGAGTTGTTCAAATCTTTTGTCTCGCCGTTTTCTTGTCCCAAAGGTGGACGTGATTCAGTCTTCGCCACATGGATGGATTATCCGCAAGTACTGCCCCGACTCCCACGCCTCCGTTCATGCACCCGTTGCAGCAGGCACGCCGTTAGCTGCCGTCTCGCCCACGCTTGGCGGGTCACCAACAAAAGGTAGCGTGTGTGTAATTTGCCTACTAATTTTACTACTTTTGTTTCTAACTCAATGTACTTTGGCCGTTAGCATTCATAATGAATCACCTGTTATTTGTGTTGGCCTAATTTGAACACTTTTTCCGCTAACCCAATGTACTTCGGCCGTTAGCATTCATAATTAATCACCTGTTATTTGTGTTGGTCTAATTTGAATACTTTTGCCGTTAACTCAATGTACTTTGGGCGCTAGCATTCATAATGAATCACCTGTTATTTGTGCTGGCCTAATTGAAACCCTTTTGCCGCAAACGCATTATAACTTGGCCGCTGTCATTTATAATTCAATTCACGTAACTGGCCTACTAAGGCCTGTTGTATATTTAAAATTAATATGACCACTTAAGTATAATTAGAGATAAGGCGCCTCCAAGCTGGGGCTCTAGATATATATGTAGCTTCGTCCAGATCGGTATGTTAATCTTTGTTGTCCTGTGTATCGCCCATTTTACATGTGTGAGACCAATAGACTGATATTTGAACTAAGGCCTTATAATTTACAACGAATCTGTGCATGCTCCTTTCAGGTTAAGGTTATTGTGTAACGATATATGTACGGCGAAGCCTTAGTGTTTGAGCGTTACAGGTAAGTTGACGAAGCTTGCCGCTGCAGCGGCGAGGTTCGTGAGGCCGAGTTCCCGTATTACACCCCGTTTGACCTTCAAGGTTCCGTTAAGCGTGGGCCCCCTGATTGGACTCTGTGGCGCCTTTTTTTTGCAACATCCTATACCACGCCCGTCTCCCTGAGCATATTAGAGCCGTGACCTTTGAGCCTGTTTGTAGAGATTTCCAGGGTAAGTGTTGACGTCTCCCGGACATGATTAAGCATTTGGCACTCCCATACCTGTGAGTGTCGTTAAAACAGTTTGATACTGTAATAATCTCAATTTGGAATTTATGAATTGGAAAGTTCTATTGAATTTAATATTAAATGTGGAGTACCTCAAGGTACTAACCTGGAGCTTCTATTTTTTCTGACCTTTGTGAAAGATATTTTATGTATTCCGAAAAATAATTGTCATTGTTTAATGTGTGCAGATGCAGATGATTGCTTTCAATTGCAAAATGTTTTAAATGAGGTATACAATTGGTATAATTTACGGTTAAATATTCAAAAATGCACCAGTCTTACTTTTACTCGAAGGAAAACAGCAACAGTACATCAGTATAAAATTAACGGTCAAGAAATTGGTAAAGTTGATCAAAAGCGTGACTTGGGAGTTGTATTTGGTTGCAAACTAACATTCCATAAACATATTGAGTCAATGGTTCAAAAGCCATATCGAGTGTACGGTTTCCTTGTAATAAATACTAAAGATTTTAAAACTGTTGCGGTGCAATGGCGATTATATTCTGCATTTTTACTTCCTGTATTGGAGTATGCCTCTATAGGGTGGAGACTTGTAACCAATCCTGCTGTGTTGGCAAGAATTTCCCTCCGTGTTTAAGAGATTAACAGACGTAGTAGTGAAGTCTTTTATTTACCTACTCCTGCATCTAATAGTTCCATCAGTTCTCCTCCGTATAGAATGTGCTCTGTGGCAAACAGAATATCATCCTACATTGATATTTTTCATATGGAACGTAATATGATTAAATCGGTGGCATATAAAGAACTCTAAATTATTAATTATTTATATTATATGTACGTTTCGTAGTCTTTCTTAACTTGAATGTATCTTTATAATTGGTAACGTATCCTTTTAGTTGTTTAATTATTTTATTTTCTATTCCCGTCATATTATGTTTTTGTATAATTAGGCATGTCTGTCTATTTTGCATTATATTTAAGTGAGTATAATAAACGTGTCAATTGTGCATGGAATTACTGTTCTGTAATTGGTACAATAAATCATTATTATTATTATTATTATTTTTTGAATCATGCTTATTAATTTTCTTACTTAGACATAGTTCATTTTATTTTTAATCATGTCGTCTGAAAATAGCAATTGGTTTAGAGGCCGTTTTCATTGCGTATTCGTAACGGTTGTGTCTTTTTTTAAAGGTCGCCATCAGCATTGTTATTTTATTCACGATACTTTAACATCGACTTTTCTTTGAAGACATTTCGGACGTTAAGGTCAAACAGTTGCCAAAGTCGTATTGGGGAGTTGTAATGAGTTTAGCACTAGATTTTTGCGGCGACCAGATGGAACTGGGAAGCGAAGCCGACTTTTCGGCTCAAGGACTAGAGACTCTCATCTATACTCAAACAGAAAATAATTTTTCACAAATTTGTGAAATAATTTCCTCGCTATAATAAACGTTACTTATAAGTAAAAACGTATTTCTAAAAATGCTATTATGCAGAATAATAATAGTTAAAGAACCGCAATGGTAAACTATTGCTGTATTTTCTTGCATACCAGAAATTATTAATCTTATCATGTTATCATATCAAACACGAGGAACAAGAAAATGGCCATAAGCAATTTGCATATGGGTCGCCCTGCAGAGGGCGCTCGCTTAAAGCCATTAATTGAAACTTGACAGGTCTCTATTGGAGTACCAGCCCTTAAACGCCAGAAACCTTCTGGAAATGATATTTTAGTCTTCCTTATGATGCAAAAAATTAGTAATATGAGAATCAGACCAGGGCCGGACTGGCAAACCGGACAATCGGGCGCTAGGCGGGGCCGGTGGTCTGCTGGTTAATCACGACCACTTATTAACGTGTACTAATGCTCTCTGGTTGAACGTTGCGACAGGAAGATTGCTCACAAAAATGTTCTACGAACTATGAATGTTGACAGGGCGCGTGGCGGAGTCTGCATGTAGATTGTGCAATTCTGCAATGTGCAGCCGTCTTTGTTGGAGAGTCTTATTTGTGAATGAATGTGTAAAAAACAGCATTAACAAGCAGTTTTTTAAATATTATCGAAGAAACCAGATGGTGGGCCAAAGATAAGGCACTATTTAAAATTTTTGGCAACAATAGCGGTGTCTTCCTAGAGTTATGTCAAATATATGAAATAGCACAATCAAAGAACTTTAACGGAGAGGAACGATTCAAACCACAATATCTTCTTGATGGTTTTTTTAAGTATGAGACAATTATTACAGCAATATTGTTCAAAAGAATTTTTATGCTTACTTCCCCTCTCTCAAAGTATCTGCAAACATCAGGTATGGATTTCTTGGAAGGATACCGCATGGTCGAAGACACTTTACAATCACTGAAGACATTTTCCCGCGAATTTCATAAAATTGCTGAAGATACTGAAGAGTTATAATAATGAAAATGAGCAATTTCTTGAAAACGAAATTCCGCTAGACGTTGCCGTTAAGACAGAGATGTGTGCCTAGAGAATGCATAAGAAAAAGAAATTTCATGACCAAAATTGCGCAGACGAAGCACCACAAAATCAAGCTGACAGATTTATAATAGGGGTTTTTAAGGTGACTATGGACAAAGTTGTCAATGTCTCAGAATTCAGATTTGTAAATCACAAGGAGTTTTATCAAAGACTTTGAATGCTTCCACCCCTCGAGTTTGCCCTTCCTTCCAAACCTGTCAAAAAATGTTCTACAGAAAGTTTGTGAAAAGCTGACGAAGTTTTATCCTGAAGTGGCGAAAGATAATCTGCAAATGGAACTTTTAGATTTTGCTTCCAAGTGGAATAAATTGTCATCAGCATTACCAGAGAAGTACACTAAAGAACAAACTGAACAGGATGATGATGAAGAAGAAAACAGTACTGCTGATCATAAATTCTGTAAAAAATGTATAGTCTATCGCTACTATGTTCTACAAACATATAATTTATATGCTGAAGCATACCCTGATCTAGAAAAAGCATATAAATATTTATTAACCCTTTCTGTTTCATAAGTTGCACGTGAAAGGTCATTTTCTAAATTAAAATTTATTGCTCGTCTCAAGATCATTTGGAGGCTTTTATGCTAATGTCTTCCAAAAAGGACGTTTTAACGTGTATTGAAAATGATAATATATTGCTTCAACTGACATATAAATGTAAAAGCATAAGAAACTTACTTGTAATTTAATATTTTAATACCATATTTTAATACCATATTATTGTTCTTTTTTTTACTTGCCCCTAGTTGCACCTATATGTGCTAAGAGTTTACTAATCTATTTGATGTTTTTTATATTGTTTGTATTATCGGAGTTGTTTTTTGGGATATGTATATATTTTATTTTAAAAAATATCGTCCGGGCCGGTTAAAACATCCTGTCCGGCCCTGAATCAGACCGTACAAGATATGTTACGTAACCCTCCCACTTATGCGTGTTAAGAGGGGTCTGGCACCAACGTGCTACTATCTAATCTGTTCGACAGTGATATTTTGGTATTCCTTATGATTCAAAAATAGTGAAATATCAATAAGGTGGTTGAAAAAAAGTAATTCTCATTTAATGACTTTAAAGGAGCGCCCTCTCCAGGTTGACTCAGATGCAAATTTGTTATGACCATATTCTTGCTCCTCGCGTTAGATATGATAAGATTAATAATTTCTGACATCGTAGAAAATACACCAGTAATTTACTATTGTAGCTCTCCAACTGTAAATTCTTGTTTCTCAATCGACTTGCCTATGCACCTTATTTATCACAAGCAAAAATTCAAATTAGGTTCGATTAGATTTTGTTGGAGAACAGAAAACAGCATGCTCCATGTAAAACTAAACCTATATCAACTCAAGCTTGTTTTAAAATAGCAGTGGCAACGAGGCTTACACCTTTTTCGACTTCATACGATTAAAATTAGAATAATTTTCAAAGATCAACTCTCGGTAAGACAACTGTAAGCGGAATTTAGCGCTATCCGAAGGTAATTAGAGTCCCTATATCAATGCTGTAACGGCACTAAGCGAATTCTCCATGTATTGACTGTCAAGTACTCCATTTGCTTCTCGATTTGCAGTACAGAAAATTCTACTCCAAAATATCTTTCCTTAATTTAAATCCCTTTCCAGACCTGATGTAATTTTTCCACCCAAGCGTGTCCTGAAAAACAAAAATAGAAAACTCCTGCAGTTCGGCAGCAAAAATTGTTCGTAAGTTTTAGTGGCGTGTCTGGCGAGAACTGCGAAATTACCGTGTATTAACTTACAGTTATTATTTTAAGCAATTAGTTAATAAGGAGGCGCATGAGTTATGCGAAAACAGTTTCTCGGTCTTAAAACTTAATTACGCCCACAAAAACAAGTTAATATTGCGCCTGGTTTGCGGGATATTTATCAAGCATGCAGCTTATTATTTTAGCTCTTTTCCAGAACAATTTAGTGGCTGCTGCTGGGGTTCCACTTCTACTATTTTACGCCTTCTATAAAGAAACTATTAGGGCTTTAGAACGTGTCAGTTTCCGAAAATTATTTGCCCCTGATCCTATGTTCGCATCGGAATATCCTAGACAAAATGGTGGAACTGACGGCCTTAGAAGTAATTTTACTGTGGGGAATTTAGCTTACTTAGTACGCTTTCAAAATTGCTAGAAAAAGTAATAATCCATAGATTCAATCTGTCATTAGAAAACATTAATATTATACCTCCAACTCAGTTTGGATTCAGAAAAACTTATTCAACAACTCATCAGCTACAAAGAATATCAGAAATAATTGAAAAGGGTTTCGAGAATAAGCAATTTACAGTAATAGCTTTCCTCGATATTACAAAGGCCTTTGACAAAGTATGAACTGGCGGGCTAAAGTACAAAATCTTACACATCAATATTCAAAACTACCTAAAGACCATATTAATCTCTTTTTTTGAAAAACGTATATGCAGTGAAGCTCAATGGGTCAATGTCATCAACTAAAAACATAATGGCAGGAATACCGCAGGGAAGCGTCCTAGGACCAATTATCTACAACATATATACCTATGATATACCACACGAAAACATCTGTGAGGTAGCAACCTTCGCTGATGATACGGCAATTATTACCCAACACGAACAACTGGTAGAAACGGTAGAACAACTACAAAGAGCAATAAACATAATGGCGAAATGGTTTACTAAGTGGTACTTAACAATTAACTCTGCTAAATGTGCTAGCAAAATTTTCACACTAAAGCAGATCGAAGACGTTCCGAACATATCCATCAATGGCACAGACATACCTTGGATAGAGAAAAACCAAACAGCCAAGTACCTAGAACTGCAACTTGACACTCGACTGACCTGTAGCGCACATATAAATAAAAAGCTAAATGAGGGTTACGCAAGACTTGCCCAACTCTACCCATTAATCAACAGGAAATCCTCTCGAAAAACGGAATGCGTACTACTATTATACAAAGCTCTACTGAGGTAGCTCACTACTTATGCCTGCCCCGTGTGGTGTGCAACATCAGACACCAATATCATACAAATCCAGACGTTCCAAAATAAGGTGCTCAGAATAGCAATAGATGCCCCATGGTTTGTTCGCAACACACAAATCCACAACGAACTAGGAATCGAACCGATCAAAAAATTTATATACAGAACTACCCAAAAATTCTTCGAAAACATACATTTATGTGAAAGTGCAGTGTATCACCGGCTTGGACACCAAAACATACACGTTAGACTCAAAAGAAAGTTACCTCAAGACGTAATAATAGACATTATAGACATTAATTAATCTAACCTACCATAAGTATCGATGAGTCATATTGTATTACCTCTAAGCTAAGATATTAAAGTAAAAAAGAGCATATTAATTATAACAGCCATGTATAACAAAGTAATAATTGTATTGTATTTCCCACTCTGCTTTGAGCTTCCCCGTATTCCATAACTTTGCTTAACTAACCGAACTTAAATCATTTTTAATAACTAATAAAATCAAAACTCCGTAAGCACGGCCCGCATAACCCTTGTTTTCAGTGTGCTTCATGCCTTAAGGCATTTTGAAATCACATACACCTATGCGGTTCATATTTCATCATCTTGCTTGCTGGTATAACTTAATAATACCCTTGTTTTTTACTACAATGCTCTCTTTTGTTCACCGATTTGAAAAAAGTATAGAATTTTTCTCTGCTGCCTCGTGCTCAACGCGGATTAGCTATTTGGTGTTATCATTTGATTAACTCGCTGACCTTAAGATCTAAAACGCAATTTTTTATTACGATTTCAAACAAAAGTTTAAAAACAGTTTTCGTCCAGGTGGCTGACTCCGACTAGTCCTATGTTCCAGTACCTACTGATTAGTACAGTCAAAATATGTAGCATATCTACTGAAAAATTGAAATCTATAAACAACTTTTTTCAGCCACTCAAACAGAAAAATTATGAGATAAAAGAATATTAGTCAAAATTTATAATAAATACTGTAACGATGACAGTAATTTAATAATGGTGACGATCAGTCTTACGTCGTCATTCTGGAAGCCTCAAGCAGCTAGAAGACAATCTTACATAATCGAATTTCTGAAACGGCAACATAGGTAGTGACTAGTGCATCTGAGGTATCTAGAAATTGCAGAGCTGGTTTAAACCAACCTGCAAAGAAGAGCCAAGCGTCATATATTTGATATGATAGATGTGCTATCATATAGAGGGGCAGACATTGACTACGATCACTTTTTTGTTGAATCTAAAATACGTGGTCGCATATCGAACTTTAAGTAAGAGATGGGCGAAAAGATGTTCTGTTATGGTGTAGAAGAACTAAAAATTTCCTTAGCAAAGAGCATATGAGAAAACTTATCGGATTTAAGCTAAACGAGATACCAAACGAAGCATATATAGAAGAAGAATTCTCATTTGATAACCTCTGGAGCAAATTCCGAAACATACTAGAACATATCGCAAAGCAAGTAGTAAAACACAGAACAACAACAAAAACATTAGGCGACTGGTTTGATGAAATGGTTTACCTTACGCTGTAACAATAACATCGGAGATGAACAGGTTTAGAAGACTAGAAAGAAGCTAAGCGATAGAAGAAAATAATACATAAACAAAAAAAAACAATGTCACCAACAACAATTGGAAGAGATAAGTAAGCTATATAACAATAACAGAAAGCTGAATGATGCAAGAACGAATTTTAAAGCACGTATGGACAAAGAGAAATTGTATATGTCGTTACTGATAGGCAGAGTATACTGTATATATGGGCCGATTACTTAGAAGACATGCTAAACAGGGAAGCAAAAGAAGAAGAAGAAGGGAAGGTGGAAGACGATATGACACCACCAACACTGCAAGAGATAAAAACAGCTATCTTTCTATTTCAGGGCCAGTCTCTCTAGCGATTCCGGAGACATTCTAGCGTAAAAGGCTTATGTTCCCTGTATTAAAAAATATAGATCCTTCACTGAGTCTGCAATCCTTCGGTTCCATATTAGGTTGCTCAAATATGCGCTATATAAAATACTATCAAATTGAATTCTAAATGCAAGAGGTCTACAGGTTCTAGCTAAATGGAGGGGAGGTAAATTACGTACAGAAAATAAATGATCTCAATTATCTTAACGTAAAGCAGTGGTAACAATGCCGAAATGGAGGTGAAACGAGTCTGCAGCTTGAAGTACCAACGTTTGGAGAGTTGTAGCCCCTAAATATTCAACTGGTGCGATAGAATGGGCTGTTACCAGACTTGGGAGTATAGCGGTCCCACGAAAAGGGTGCCTGCACATAGAAACGCTGCAACTGACCTGGCGCACGACTGGATTACTACAAAAGTCAGTTGGTTGGCAGAAACACTGGAATCTGACCTAGCGCCCGTATGGCCTACAAAGACGATCGCCTGAATGTCAGAAACGCTAGAATCTGACCTGGGGACGACTGGAGTACGACAAAGATCGCCTGGAATCTGGTGATTTTAATGGAAGTTGACCCCGTGATGGCAATTCATTGGAATCGGAGAAAGAAAGACTACTTAATCGATCGTTAGAGTTCTTCTTCTTCCTCCCTTATTAGACCAGTGGCCTGTTTTAACCACTAAGTCGTGGTTATATGAGCCTTCTTTGCTCGTAGGCCGGATATGTGGTTAGCTTTGATCGTCGAAACTGAGCAAGAGTTTCTTTGTTAGGAGTTAACGACTACCACAGGTGCTAGAGTGGTAGCCGTAGAGCGTACTATATTTAAAGATTACTATGTAGTCACCGGGGATCGAACCTGGGCCGACGGCCTAGAACCTACACATGTTGCTTGCTCGGCCATCCGCTCTCCGTTAGAGTTTGACGAAATTTAATTAGCGACAACGAAACCATCCAACGGGTATAAGCAGCCTAGAAGTTACGAATTTCAGTTTATTGGGTTTTATATTATCCAAAGTTAATATTTTGATGCAAATAACGCACTGAGGATTTTCGTCAGAGCTTGTAAAACCAAAATTTAAGTACTATTATCATATTTTCGTATTAGGTTTACGAGATGCTGCGAAACTGTACAGCAGGCCATAATATGGAAACCGTTATAATTCGCCATACTACAACTATTTGTTATAATTAACTGTATTTTACCAAGCTTTCTAAACCTGTATTATTATACAATGCTTTACAAAAGTGGATCTCATTTATTCGTAGCAAGAGATTTGCAAACAGTTAACGGGCTCTGTAATCCCTCGAAGAATGTCGACGCCGGAGATTGCTTATTATCTGGGACGCCAAGAAGGAATAAATAATGGGCAACACCGTATAAAGAGAATTTTCGAAGCTGAACGACAATCATGCCACCGAAATTTGTAATGACCCGCCTTTATTAGGAATATTTTAATTGGCCTTATTGCCTCGGATATGCTCTAAGTCGGAGAATACGTTCAAATTGCTCGGATATAGCGTAGTTCAATAAATAACACTGGGTAAATATTCGAAATGAGATATACTGTTTTTAACTATTTACATTAAATACAGAAATAATATTGCACACTGCACGTTACGGCCAACGGGAGTAGTTGCATCAACAGGGGCTGCTCCTGGTCGCCGGTGGGACTGCTGTGCGGAGGTTGAGCGGTCTGGTAGAATGCCCCGGCCTAGCGCACGTTGCGCCTCTGGGCGATGTCTCGGAGTGGGTCGGCCACGCATCAGCTGCTTCGCGCATCGACTTCGGAGCAAAGGTCGTCGGCCGCATGCACCAGGTGAGATTTGTTTACAATGGCTAGCTGCTGCGAACATTTCGGATTAGAAATGGTGTTTCAAGAACATAGCTGCCGGCGTAAGAAGCTGCAGGAGTTCGCGTTCGGTGAGCCGAACTGGATCGGGGTCGCTGGCCGATTTGCCGGCTTTCGCGGCTCGAAACGATGCAGCGGTCGGACTCTCGGGAAATTCGCTATTCAAGCGAATTTGCGGCTTCGACTGGATTGCGGCAGTGCGGAGATCTCTCTCGGAGGGCTTCAGGAACGCTCATAGAATGCTGGCGGTGACTCTTACAGGCAGGTCCCTTATCGCATAATCTCTGTATGCGTCCAGCCTGGCGGCGGCGGGCTGTTGATGACTTCCTGGTGCCTCACAATTCGGCCGAGTTAATACGGTTGAAATACGGCTTTCGAGAACGCAAATGGAATGCGCCCTCAGAACTCGGATGATCACGGACGGAACGGTGGCGGTGATTTCGTCCAGCGGATTACCGGAACGCTAGTCACAAATTCCGCGGTTTCGGCCTTTAACTTTCATCGGTTCAGTTACACGGGATACGGGGAAAGCCAATTAGTAGCCACGGTTTCGGCCTTTAAATTAATGACGGTTCGGGAACGGGTTTGATAAGGATCTCCAGGTTATCGGGGTATTCTTGCAGGCAGACAGTAACCATACCAAACCTGCAAGAACTTTTATTTAGGCGATTTCTCCCTTGCTAAGACAGTAACCATACCATAGCAAGGGAGTGATCGCTCCGGGTGGATCAGGAGGAGTTCAGGAGAGGACTCGGGAATAGAATCTGTCTAGGAACTGTCGGGTGTTCCTTTTTATACGTTTCAGCGGCTCCTGGTCGGTGTACGCGGCCTCCCCACTTAGATAGCGAAGGAAACACTCCTGCGCGCAAACGTGGCTTTCTGCGCATCGGCTACCGGCACGCGCTATCGCTTCTTAGCGCGGTCTTGAGATGCAAACGTTTGATAAGGCGGTGAATTAAATTCCCAATACGTTCCAAGTATCTTTAGAATTTAGATTCACAAGCGAAACGTTACAAATTCATCCCGCTAGAGCACCAGGTCGTTGTAGATACCGAAGATTTTTTAGTGCCACCGTCGTTTTAGCGACGAAATGCACCCATCCGAGTAAGTACTCGGCCTCAAAAAGCACCTAAAGAAGTTTATAAGGGCGGTCAGGGCCGCGCCAAGCCAGTGTGCAATGTGTGCACCGCACACGGGCTGCCAAATTCAGGGGCGGCCAAAAAGGTTTAAAAATTATATACAAATTACAAAAAAAAATGAATTATTTTTTTTTACTTTACAAATTTTAGAAGTTCAAAAATATGTACCTATATAGGTATAAAAAATGTTTATTGTGTAAATGAACACCTGATAATATGGTTACATGGATTATTGTTTATGTAAATTCTCGAAGTTAGTTTTTATTCCCTGGCGGCTAATTGTTAAACGAAGTCAACTTGAAGGAACGCTTTCCATGCATCTTTATGCAATGATTACAAAAAAGCCGGATATTTATGAGAAGCAACAAAACGTGACTTTTCAGAAAACTGGCGGCTGGCGGCTTTTATTGACTGTGAAACATATCGTATTTATGAAGTAGGTATTTATATTATTTTTGATCGGGGTGTCGGCGATTTCTTTTGTCGGTAAGTACCTAATTGTTTAAAGCTGATTTTAAGAAATATAATATTATATGATGCTTACATTAATGCTGTGGTAATATGGGTGCAATGATAATTATTTGGTCATTTAATTTTTGAATTGGCTGCAGAGAAGATCGAGTAGAGAAAATTAATTTTGTTAGTGATTGTGTTTTGAAGAAAGTTGAAGAAAAGTTATAAATATGGTAAGAACCTACATACATACCAATCATATATCAATCAATACACAGATAGTTACCTACATATTCTTAAATTGTATTAAGTAATAAAATTGTTATACTTTTTCTAGAACAGAAAAACGAAAAGGCTGTCGGGTTTTCAGTATCGAAAACAAAGTCTACAAAAAAAAAGAAGAAAAGAAAAAACTGGCCAATACTTTAGAAAAATATTTGAAGCCAGAAAATGTGTCAGCAAAAGCATTAGAATCAAGCTCTAGTTCTCTTTCCGGGCCACTTAATGAGCCGTGCGTCCAAGAAGTCGAAATGGAAGTTATGAGGGAAGATTCCGAATCTGGGAAAGAGAAGGTGACCTCATCTGACTCGGAGTCTCCAAAACCAGAGAGAAGAGAAGTTGGTGACGCTGAAGAAGCCAGCACGTCATCCTCATCAAGGCTTTCTGAACTAAAGAAATTTGGCTGCTCATCAGATTCACAGCAGTCACAGCAGGACACAGCAATCTCAGATGATCCTGGAGAGTGGCCTGAGATAATATCAACAACATTAACAACAATTTTAGTAGAAAGAGGGCGTGTTCAGGTAACGCAATTTAATTTCCCAACTAATGAATATGGTCGAAGGTTTTCGAAAAAATATTTCTACCGTTCTCTTCCAAATGGAGAAGAAATTAATAGACCGTGGTTAGTTTATTCAATAAAAAATAATGCAGTTTATTGTTTTTGTTGTACAATATTTGGCAAAATTAAAAACAATTTTTCGCAAAAGGAAGGTGTTTCTGACTGGCAGCATTTGTCACTATTGATTTCAAGGCACGAAAAAAGTGATACTTACAATGTAAATTTTAAAAATCAGTTAGAACTTATAAAATTGTTATCAAAAGAACAAACTGTAAACCAGACGCAACTACGTTTGTTGAATGCAGAAGCAAAGCACTGGCATGCTGCGATTGAGAGAATAATTTTAATAATACAATATTTGTCACGACAGTGTCTTGCTTTACGCGGGCAATCTAATAAATTATTTGAAAGCAATAACGGTAATTTTTTAAAAGCTGTTGAGATGATCTCAAAATTTGATTCTCTTATGTCAGAACATGTGCTTCGGACTCAAAAGTCACAAAAAGATGAAACACGAATGGTAAATTATTTAGGGGACAAAATTCAGAATGAAATAATAGATGTCATTGGTAAAAAAATTAGAAATAATATTTTGGATTTAATTAGAAAATGTAAATACTATTCGATCATTCTTGACTGTACACCGGATATTAGTCATATCGAACAAATGACTATAATTTTTAGATTTACAATGTTGAATGAGTCCTCAAAAACAATTGAAATACGCGAGCATTTTATAGAATTTTGTCCTATTAATGATTCAACTGGAGTGGGTTTAAGTGAATTTTTAATGAATTTACTTTCAAAGTTGAATTTAAATATTTACGACATGCGTGGCCAAGGGTACGATAATGGGGCAAATATGCGCGGCAAACATAATGGTTTGCAAAAAAAAATTTAGAAATAAATCGGCGAGCATTTTTTGTGCCGTGCACAGCCCATACATTAAATTTAGTAGTGAACGATGCTGCTAAAGGTTCTTTTGAGACTTTTGGTTATTTTGATATAGTTCAAGAATTATTTTTTTTCTGCGTCGGTAAAAAGATGGTAAATTCTGAAAAAACACACAACAAATTTAAATTTAAAACCACTTAGTGATACACTGTGGTCTAGTAGAATAGACGCTGTGAAGCCC
>CALNHX010007482.1:0-73626 GCA_940337035.1 Agriotes lineatus | reverse complement strand
TTCCACGGCAGACTTCAGCTGCAAGCTTTACTTTAAAAAAACTGAATCAAAATAAATTAATAGATAACTTAAAAATGGAAACGTGGAATGAACTATACGGGTCAGATGACATTGATTTCGCTGCGAATTCCTTCATAAATATAATTAAGAATGCCATCGACAACGCAGCTAGTACGGTACGAATAAATAAAGTACAACGCAAACGAAGTCCTTGGATAAACCGGGGTCTTTTAAAGTCAGTTGCGACAAAAACGGAATTATATAAAAAATCTCTAAGGCAGCCTGATAACGCACAACTTATTGAAAAATACAAAAAATATAAAAATAATTTAACGAACTTAATAAAAATAACAAAAAATAACTATTATAAAAATAAAATAAATGAAAATAAAAATTCAAGTAAGGCCCTATGGAACGTAATTAAAGAACTTACAAATCGAAATGATAATAACAGGTAAATAACTGAAATTAAAGTGGATAATCAAATAATTACAAATAAGAAAGACATCGCACATCAATTCAATAAATTTGTCGTTGAAATCGGATCAAAAATGGCTAAATCTATAGTTAATACAAATTCCAGGACAGTCAAAAGAAATATAAATAATCACTCAATATACTTGTACCCGGCTGATCCAAATGAAGTATCTAAATATATAAATGAATTAAAAAATTGTAAATCGCCTGGTATTGACAACATAGCTTCCGAAACTCTTAAAATAGCCTTAGACTATATGAAAAACCCGCTCACATTTATTATAAATAAAATTTTAGCAACTGGACATTTTCCATCTGCATTTAAAGAGGCCGTAGTAAAACCTTTATTCAAAAAAGATGATAGACTTGACATGGCAAATTTCCGGCCGATATCCCTGATATCAAATTTAGCTAAAGTGGTAGAAAAAATAATCAAAAACCGTATGATGCTGTACCTTAACAAATACAATTTGTTGTCAGATAAACAATTTGGTTTCAAATCAGGGATATCAACTGAAATTGCAATTGTTCACTTAACAAACAATATTTATAAAAATCTAGATAAAAATAAACAGATACTATGTGTTCTCATGGATTTGGCCAAAGCCTTTGATACCGTTAATCATGCAGAGCTAATAGAGACGGTTGAGGATCTTCGTTTTCGCGGTGTAGCCTTAAATCTAATCAATATGTCAAAATTGGAAATGATCTAAGTGACCCGGTTATAGTCGAATGTGGTGTTCCACAAGGTACTGATCTGGGAACCATTCTTTTTAATATTTATATTAACAGTTTATTCTCATACAATACAGTAGCCCAAGTCTCGGCTTTTGCGGATGACACTGTGATACTATATACCGGAGATAGTTGGAATGATCTTAAAGCAAAAGCAGAAAATGATTTAGCAAACATTAAAACGTGGTTTGACCAAAAATTACTATCAATAAATTTCAAAAAAACTAAATATATACATTTTACTTGTACTTCAAATAAGATACAGACGTTTGAAGATTTAATTATTACTAATAATCATAATCAGTCATACAACATACAAGCAACCAAAGACATAAGATATTTAGGCATTCATATTGACCAACATCTTAAGTGGGATATCCACGTAAATAATATAATAAAAAAATTAAGATCAGTTCTATTCAAATTTAAACAACTGAGGTCTGTACTGGAACTGAAGCACCTAAAAATTATTTATCACTCGTTAGTTGAATGTCGCTTATGCTATGGAATAGTTGGTTGGGGGAGGGGGGGGCATATTGAAGCACAACCTAAAAGGTCTAGAAATTATTCAAAAATATTTTCTCAAAATTATATTTGGCAAAGGCCGGCTATACCCGAGTGATTTATTATATAAAGAAAGCCAGTTGTTTGACCCAAGACAGCTATTTTGTTATAGGATGCTTTGCTTGCAATATAAAACTAAAGACGATTTAACAGATATAACCCATGATTATCATACCAGGTACAAATGTCATACTGAAACTATAGTAGAAAAAGCAGATAAAACTATTGGCCAACGATCTTATAGCTATATTGCACCTCGAATATACTCGGCACTACCGAAAGATATTAAAAAAAGTCAAAATATTTACAACTTTAAGAAAAACATAAAATCTTGGCTCCAGAATACCCCTAGATATAGTATTCATAATTTAATAGACATAAAAAATGCTTGATCAAAACAATTTATTACTGTTTTAGCGAATTGCAAAGTGTTGAGAAATGTACTTCTCTACGTTTTCATATATTCAATCGCCCACGCATAAGTTTTACTTCTGTGGGCTAAGTCCTTTCATCATTTATTTCTGAAAGTTCTAGTCATCTTAGATTATTGTGTACTAGCAACCAGTGAGACAAATGTCTCATTTAATAAAACAAAAAAGACCGTTTTTCAAATAGAACGCGTATTAAATAAAAACGTGATTTCTTGAAAACCGGAAGTGTCACGTGACTGAAATTCGGTTCCTGACCTGACATGACCATTCCAAACATATAACTTTAATAACTTTTTTCTCTATCTCTTACGGTTTGGCTGCTGAAACAGCGTCCCGGACAGACAAAACAGCGTCCCGGACAGACAAAACAGCGTCTCGGACAGACAAGTCTATTAGATAAAGGATTCTACATATGTATACTCTTCAGAAATAAATTTTTATTATTATTATTATTTTGACGGTATGGCGCAGCAGAATCTGTCAGTCGAATCATGATCACGCGTTTTATGTTGCCGACATAAGGGACTGCTTTAAAGATTATTGTTTACCATTTTAGTCAGTGGCTGCTGCTCCTTAGGGACTTAAAGGCTCTAGCATCCCAGTCGTCAACAGCCTGTATTTAGTAGAAAAAAATAACATATATCATTTATCATACCGTTATAATATAACAAGGTTTAAGTAATAAGATACGGAGATTGCGATTTAATACCATTTAATGCATGTAAAACAACATCCAAGAAGCATATCAACATAATTTGAGTTATATGTCAACAACAGCTGACAGCTGCTGAGGACGATCCGAAATGTGGCCCAAAACTTATATGGCAATGACGGCTAAAAACGCTGTCGCTGCAGAATCGCAATATAGCAGTATTAATGTGACGCGAAGGTAACGACGTTGTAGCCGATAGCAAATGTGGTGCGATCTTTGACATTGAAAGCGAATGCCAATGCGCAAGGACGTTTTTGAATTCTATTGGGCTGTGTTTGGACATAATATCAGTTGCAGTTGAAACGCGTCTCCTTATCATGGGTGATTTCGATTGTCTTATGCAGTTTTATATAAAAAAATTACGGAGAATGGCGTAACTAAGTCTTCTCAATATTAATTTTCAAAGCCTACCGTTAGCTGAAAAGGTTAAAGTAAAAAATTTGGACGGCATACACCGGTAGTAAATTTCAATCTACAAAATATAGTTGATACAATTGTACAAGACATTTTTCTGTGGACGTGTACAAAAAAACAAATTGATTTGGGATGTAATGCTCTGTTTTTTCCATTATTAAATAAATTATTATCATGTTTTCTTTTTTAGCACTTATGTGCTAAAAATAGTTGCTATATTTGGATTAAAACATCGAAATGTAGGTAAATCATTAACTATTATTTTTTGCTTAGTTATTTTTAAAAATTGCGAGCCCCTCAAATACAATCATCATGAGCAGCCACTGATTTTAGTATACTATTACCATGTAGATGGATATTTCTATATACCTTAGGTATACAAGTACGTACAACTGCTTGAAACCAAGGCGTAGGTTCTAAGGCTAAATTTCTAAATAGATTATTACGAACTAGCATTCTATTAGTCGAAGTTCTTCAACTAAGCATTCTGTAACTCCAATATAGGTGAGCGCATCGGATCAAAGTATTATCGTTATCAAATCGCAAAAACCAATTTCTCTTCAAAACAAGTAGTATTTATGTTGAATTGGTTTACCCCATTTAATTTTTCGAAGGTATTTAATTATGGTGTCTTCTTGTATGTAGGAGTAAACCGGTTGTAGCAATAGGAGCAAAACCTATTATCCTGTCAGTCAAAGTAGGAATTCAATCCTTTATTTGAAAATAACGGGTGTCTCAGAATGAATTGCGTTTTGAAAAAAAGTATAGCTCGCTTGTTATTAGAACTTTTAATCAATTAAACTCAGGAATACAATTAATAACTCTTGGAAATTAAACTTTAAAAATAATATCATCTAAATGTTGCCCTTGTCGTCTTATGCACTTCTCTAAACGGTGTCTTGCATTTTTTAGAACTTGTCAGCACAGTGCTTCGGGAATTGCTGTAGGCTTCATTTCGGATGGATCTCCGATGTCCATGGAGACAAGAATTGACTGCGTAACCACTTTCTTCAAATTTGCGAATCCAATGTTTAATCAAATTGGCGGATGGGCTTTGATAAACATATTGTAAGTGCTGGTTCCGAAACATCTTTGCACTTGCACATAAGAATGAACATCTTCATAAAATGCTCGTATACAAAAAGCACGCTGTTCTCCACTAAAACGCTCCATTTGGACAGAAACTCCAAAAGACGTTAATCGGAATTCCGACACTTAAAAATTTCTGACACTGAGAGTTTCTCCTAAATGTTAAAAACAAAATCGAAATTCATTCTGAGACACCCTTTATAAAATTAGAAACCGAAGTATCAACCTGTTATTTCATATCCGTTATTTAATCACAGTTTATTGCAAATAAAAAGCACTATCGTTTTCTAATCCTGAATCAGATCCCTCTAATGAAATAATGAATGAAATTACATTTTTCGACAGACATATTACCCATGTTACTAGACCAGTCATCCAAAATTAGTTTTTACTTCCCTCGTCTAAAAGTCGAAGAAAGTATTGTAATCGCGAAAAAATAACCTTCCGAGTTTCAAGATTCCTAAATGACGAAAAACATGTTTTCTTAATTCCGTCTGCCTGTTTCTCTGTCCGTCTGTTGACAGTATACCTCGAGAACTATTTGTTGGAGAAAGACGAAATTTGGATACATTGGTTTAATAGAAGTTGGTAGTACACAATTAGTATTTAAACATTTACATGATAATTTAGAGCACGAATAGCATATTTCGTAATCTGCTATCACCACCAAATTTTGACCTTTTGGGTTGTTCAATGTCAATGCCATAACTCGTCACTAGATAACTTTTCCAGATCGCCTAATTTAATTCCGGAGCTCAAATGAATCATTAATTAAAGAGAGTAGTTGAAATTTATACTAAATCATTTGGCATAACTGAAAACAACCTGAATTTTAAAATTCTTCCATCAGGCAAAGGTCTAGAGCTGTAGCTCTCCAGCTTTGTGCTTCTTTTCTAAGCTCGTTTTCCCACCATCTTGCTACCTTTTCGTCTTGTGCTTGCTTTTTCCCAGTTTGTACTCCGCTAATACGTCTTTGATCTTCATTATTTTCTGATATCTTCCAGTCTTAGCTTGTTGCTGATTTTATACTAAACATACTTTCTTCCATTCTATTCTACGGCATCTAAAGTTTTAAGCTCCATAAAATGATGCTACCAATAGTTATTTATGGTACAAGTGTGTTATATTACAAATAAGTCTCGTGAGAAAAGTTGAATCGTCGGGGCCGTCATGTCAAGTGGGGTCTTTTCTCGAGTGAATTATTTGTAATAACACACGCGTGTCATACGAATATTTATCCAATAACTCAATAAATACCAAAAAAAAAAACATAAATTTCGTGTTGACAGCTGTGAAAAGTCGAAATTACAAATTAACTGGAAGTGAGCTAAAGTAAGGAAAGGCCCTGGAGTCGCTGTCGAAGGTAACTGGTACTCCGCGTGCCTAGTCGTGATCCATAACAAACAAACAAATAAATTTATAATTCGAGTGGCCTGTGATTCGTGTTATGCGTTTGGCAGTGCTGTGTACTGTTGGTGTCACTGTATATTGCGATGATACGGCTTTTACAATATTCTTTGATATTTTTAGTTAATTACTCTAATCTCAATGGGTTGTTACATCCTGACAATGTATTATTTCAAATATGTAATAGTAATTAACGTATTAAAAGGGGTAACCCAGTCTTAACATTCAAGCATATTTTTACCACTCGAGCGAGCGCAGCGAAGCGAGAGTGGTAATTTATGTGAGAAATGTTAAGACGGATTCTCCTCGAAATGTGTTCATTAGTTTATTGTTAATTGAGGCAATAATTTTGAATCAATAATATTTACTACAAACTGCTAAATCGAAATCGGACTACCATAATATGTGTGATGTTGCTATAGTGAATGCATGTTAAATGTATCTTAACATTCGAGGACCACAGTAGATGCATGTTAAATGAGTGGATGCATGTTAAATGTATCTTAACATTCAAGGGCGCGATTATTTTAAACACTGTTTAACATTTCAATGAACAATAAAATTATTTGCTAATATACTGACTTTTACATAAATTGTCATGATTTTCTTAATTGCTCTCGTTTCTACGCTGTATAATTAACTAATGAGATGACTTAGTGCGGTATTTCGAAATGATGGGAAATATCCTGAATGTCAAATTATACTGACATAACCTCACATTTATAATACAGAAACAAATCAGAGTGTTCTTAATTTTAAACAATTACGTATGACGTATAGCTGCGTTTTCTAAGTTATATAACGTAAGTAAACAACGCCACTAAAATAAAACACACACAAAGGACCACCGAAAAAATCACTGAATAATATACGAAAGTATGCGTCTGACCCTGATACTCTGCTCCGAAAATGGATATTTAGGCCTTTATCGGGCTACTAGCAATTCACTCAATGAGTGGGTCTCCTAATTATCGGTTAGCCTGCCATGCAACTCTCCTGATGACTAGCCAATGTCTGATCGTTTGATCGCTGTTCCCGGGTCCAATCTCAGCTCCCGTGCCTACAGCTGGGGTTCCGCTGCGATGCACGATGGTTGTTGCCTAAAATGGGCTTCTAGCCCTCCGTTTCTTATTGGAACAAATCGCCGCAAAAGAACACCCCAAAACCACATGCACAACCTTACACTTTTTATCACCTGCAGAAGCGCTAGGAAGTAATGCAACAACACTACACTAATGTGAAAACACTTCGTAATTGTAATTGGTATTTCTTATAACTTTTACTTTCCTTTTTGTGGGAAGTCAAAACACACCATACCAGCCTGGCTTCTGGCCTCCAATTCTCTTTTACATTGTGTCTTGTTATTTTTTAATGTCAAGGCTTGCTATGAGTACAGTTTTATTTTTAAATTATTTCAAGGCTAATACTATTTGTTTACAGTTTTAATTTTAATTTTTTCAAAGCTAATGCTATTTGATTACAATTTTAAATTAACAATTATGACATGAATAGAATATTTTTAACATAATATTTGAAATGCTTGAAATATTTTAGTTCCTACCATAATTGTATGTTAGCCTAAATTATGTTCATTGCAATATACAGGGTGTCCCGCAACTGGAGGACCATAGCTAATATGCATATTCTTTAGGTCATTCTAATTCAAAACTTGCTTATGAACATACATCCTAAAGTAAACCGTTTTCGAGTTACGAACAAATTAAAAGTTTTTATTTAACATTTTAAATCAATTTTAATGTAAATGAGATTCAGAATTACCATCTCCATTATCAACGCACAGCTCAGTCCTTCGTACAATTGACATAATTGATATTATTAGGATATCTGGATCATTCCTGATGTGATTGGCTACTCCCATTATTATAGCGATTCATTCCTGATTAGAAAATGTAGCGATTGCCACTCATTCTTCTTAATTTTCTGACCACTGCCTGATATTTAATAAACAAACACTAAACAACGACTAAGCAATCTAGATCAGCATAATGTTTGCATTAAGATTAAATACGGTAATGTTAAAAATAATACCAATTGAACTTTTAATTTCGTAACTCGAAAACGGTTCACTTTAGGATATATGTTCATAAGGACTTTTTCAATTAAAATGGCCTCAAGAATATGTATAGTCGCTATGGTCCTCCACTTGTGGAACACCCTGTACATGTCAAACTCGAGGTTAGCAGATTAAGTTTTGTTTCTTATTTAACACAGACTGCAACAAAACCTAACCTGCTAATCTTCAATTTGACAGACAGTGCCACCAACAATACACTAGTGAGTGACTTCTAGTTTTTATCTCACTAGTGACTTATTGTTTCTATCTACCGTGAGTTATGGGCCACTTTATGGGTCTAAACTCGATATAAGGATAGCCTTATAAAAAGTGGACTTTGACAAGAAATTATGTTTGCATTTGCAAGGCGAAGAGCAGCGTAACCGGGCGAAAACAGAAACTGCGAGTCAAATCGAAGCACTTTTAATACGAATAGTACATACTATTTTTTCTGCAACCAAAACATTGATTGACTGCTTTTGATGTTTCTCATTTAAAAAGCATTGGGGCAACTGCATTGACGTCAGGAAAATTCTTCACAGTACTCGTTTCGAAATTCTAGACTCTACTCCTTCGCCACCTCGTGAATAAACATCGAACTCGTATTGTAAAAATGCATTTACCGGACTTGTAAGATGAATGACTAAACAACAACAGATATTAAAATTATATAATAGTGTAATACTTAAAAAATAGTTACAGTAGCTACAAATTCAATCCGAAAATAACGGAAACCTTCGTTTTCTATCGCAAACTGCAATTTAGAGATGCAAAAGCAGAATTACACAACGTTTCGTATAAACATTGAATAATAACATTTTATACCATAACTCTATATAAATTTTTAGCGTTTCTAAAAATATTGATAAAAATGTGTTTGCTATAGTGGATATTGTTCGAAAACAGAAACAGATAATTAAATAAAATTACTTAAGGTGCACCCTGTAGAAAAAGTGACAATATTTTATATTCTTCCTCGAGCATTCTGATTAAACGTATCAAACGTATCTCTCCAATTAGTTTTTACCTGAAACCTAGCATTGCCAGACTAACTCTTCGAATTCGTAAATCATAAAACTCATATACCCACTGACTTTTTTCATTTGTCCGCTATTTTGTCCATGTTCTTTAACCGTAACTGTAACCGAATCTAAAATTTAATAACTCCAAAAAACGCACATACAAACATCATTAACGAATTTAGACACGATTCCGTTTGATGAGTTGTGAATATTTATTTTAAAAACCTACTCACATTATGTGTCTAAACAAATTTATTAATTTTTCTTTAGATGTACGCTGAGCTCTATGAAACCGATTTGTGGCATTCCATAGTATAATAATAGGCGAGTATAATAATACTGTGTTATTTAGAAAAGAAAAATATTATCACACTTTTCAATGTCTAGTCTCAAATGGATGTAATAGTAGATTTACAAATGCGTCCAGACACGCAGTCTTCCTAATTACTACACTTGCTAAATGAGTACTAGACCCACGGTTACATAACAGTTTTTAAGAGAATTAGTATTCAACTGCATACTCTTCTCACTGACTGTCCGCAATCAAAGCAACGTTTATTAAATTCAGAAGTGATTCATGTAAGTTTCGACATATATGTGGGAAATAACACGCATACTCGACTGGTTTTACACGTAATAATTCCTTGAACAATTTATTTTTCGTGATAATCTCCTAGCTTCCTTGACACCTGTAACTTATTATTATTACAATGCTCATTAAACATCGCGTACAAAAACAGCATAAATAAGTGGTGAAAAGGAATTTAAATTACTTCCTAACGTAAAATTTAGTAGTTATGACTGTCGATTGTTGGTAATCAAAGCCTTGTATTAATTAAATGAATGCAAATTGGTTATGATACCAGGATCTTGTCTAATTATTTTGTTAAATGCACTATAGCTAAGCTAGGTTACTCCACCACATTACAGGCACATTCTTTGTTTATACATTGCGATTTTTTCAAGTACAAATTAATCATTATATCCACAATATGAAATTAGTATTATTAAAAATATAAAAAAGTATAGTAATTACATTTCGTGCTTTAAGTGATATTTTTTCATTTTAAAACAGCGCTCTAAAAACGACTTTATGTATTTTAATTTTCAAACATAAAAATATAAGTGCATATTATCTTTTACTGCATATTGCATGCAGTTTTTATCTCATATCTTTCAAGCTCTGAATACTACACTGTAAATGCCTCTAAAAATTCTAATTAAAAAAATGTATCCTGAATGCTTAATTATAATGAATTTTGGATGTACCAAATGTTAATTAAATATAATTTTATATGTGATAAGAGGGTCAAGTAGAAATGATCGAGAATAAAATAACTCTAGTAGGGTGTGAAATATCAATGTCACTTTTTAGCACTGATATAGACAATTTGAAAGTGAAACCAGAAAGAAATAGGAAATCTTCCTAGATGTGACACCGCAAAAATGTTACTGCAGTAGTAGAAAACAATAAAACTACTGAGATATAAATAGGGCATCGACTTAACATTGGATTCTCAACTATTAAAGTATAATGTACAGTACGTGCAACAAATTTTGGATAAACAAGAACATATTTAATACAAACCAAACAGCGAATGACGATATTAACACACTCTCACTTGCAGACTCCTTAAATCTCTTTGTATTGTTAATTTATGGTTTTAAACTACAAAAATTATGTAAAATAATATTTTTAACAATAGTAACTAGTAAATTTACTTTGAACTGCTGAACGAAAATCCAAATTGACAAATTAAGGAGAGGTTTTTTGAGGATTTGTAGGATATGCTAATTTAGCTAGACCCAGTCTTACTACCAAAGGAATCTAATTTACAGGCAATGAAAGTGGTGCTATAGTGGTCGAGCACGAGATATAAATGCTAACAAGTCAATGTACAAATAATTTCTGCAGCTGCTGCTTGGCCAGCATTAAACAAACATTAAACTAACTTTATAACTGCACTTTCATCGACTTTTAACAACAGTAGCAGTGCTGCAAGCTATTTATTCCAGCGCAGTTTTGTTAAAGTAATGAGCAACCAGAAACGCAGCTCTCAAGTCGTAGTTGAATTTATATCAAGCGTAATGAATACAGTACATTTGAATTGAAGCTATTTTTAACATGAATATAAATAGCTGGAATGCACTGCAGTGAAATTTTTAAGCCACTTTTTCTTAACATGGCTTTAAAAACTAATTTTTATTTATGGAATCTTGATCAGTAATTATTTTTATTTCAATATTGAAATCTTTATTTGAAGATAGTTGCTATAAAGAAGCACTCTTTTATATTGAAGCTTATTCTTGAAGCTTTTGTCAGTTAAACACATGGGTTATTTAATATTCGGATGATAAATGCGGGGTGAACATTTTTCCCATTATATAATTGTATATTTTTAATAAAACATTCATATTTAAGAGGATTGAAAAGGGTAAGGATGAGCAATTTGTACAAGTACACGAAAAGCATAAATGATAAAATAGTGAAAAATGCGCGTGTAATATAGGTTGCATTTTGCAATGTTAATGAATATTCTGCATGTTACTGAAATAAAAGCCTTCGTTTTGTTTTAAATAAAGTTTTCTAATGTGGGAAAACTAATAATACTGTTGTAGAAGAAATATAAAGATAAGTAAGTTAAAAATTATTTGTAGGTATATGTGAATAGCTAAATTCAATATAATTCAATGAGAAAAAAAACTGGAATTAGTCTTAAAAAAGTGTATTAGTTTTCTACAACTCAAAACTGTAATTTTCTTCAAAATACTCTTCGCTTGACTAAGCAGAAACAATAGTCTTCATAATTATGGGATGTTCAATGCATTTGGTGTTTGTGTTTCACCTCATCGACAGTAACAAAACGTTTCCCTTTCATGCCACGTTTTATATAAGGAAAGGAAAGAGGTCGCATACTGCAAGGTGGAGTGAGTAGAGTGGAAGTGGGACAATCGCCATCTTGTTTTTGTCAAAAACTTTGTTAGCCGCTGAACGCTCTAAAGCGCAGTCGCAATAAAATAAACTGACAACAATCGTGTAACACTAGACTGATCAAAACCAAATACGGGCACCACCAACCAATTCTATAAGACCAAAAAGAAACATCCCTGAAACAGTAGACCGCTATTAGCGTCAGGCGAGGAGTGCCTAAAAACTACTCACTTCTGACGTAACGAGGCTTAAGGTTCTCTCCCCAGCGCTACGTAACATATAATTAAGAGGTACAGGCTTATTGAAAATTATCTAGACCGGAATTAAACTCTGTAAAGACAACTTTCCAACACATTCCTTTACGGCCTGACTCACCAAGAACTACAGCTTCCAAATCTCACTACTATCAAATAATTTTTGGGAAACTAAGTAGAAACCGCTACCAATCTTCAAAATCCCCTTTTAAAGGCCAGATACTAACCCATTAACATTTCAAACTGGTTTGTTTTTAGCTCGTCCCACTTGGAAACCAAAATAAAATAGGCTAAGACGCAATTTAACCACCACAGTGTGACGACATGACACTAGAATACCTGAACACCGACGAAAGTAACTAAACGACCGCGCTAAAGCTTACAACGATCAAACACATCCTCTATATAATAAAGGAGAAGGATCCAGACGTGTGTGTCCGTCACGAAAATTGCAGACGCAATGTCCCTGATTGAGTGAATGCGGGTTACGGTAGCGGCGGCATTTACTTTTGCATGCATTTCGCCGTCGCCTCGATTTCGCAAGAGTGACGTCACTGACGGGTATTTCTCTATTCCTTCCTCCACAAGAGAACCCTCTGGTTCCTGTCATGCGAAATGTTGTGTTTTCTGAGATTGTGTAACAAGTGTGTAACAGAACGAAATTGCCCAACATAATTGGCCTAAAAATGGTGGTAAATTTAATAGGATAGACAGCGCAATAGCGCGCGCAGCCTCGTTTATTGCTTCAAAAAATAGAGCGAACCGAACATAACAACTTTAGGGCGCACGAGGCTAGAATGTTGAAAAAACGAGTTTAATTTTCACATCTTCAGTAACATTCGCTAACATGAATTGCAAGACAAACCAGTCACTTCAGACGTTTTATCAATGGCCCTAAGATCATATTCATTGATTATGCTGTAAATGTTTTCAAGACATTTCAGCCTGTTAAAGGTCCGCCATTCTTGTTTCGCTCTGCCAGTGACATTTTGCCTCGTTTTAAAAGCGAATGCCACTCGTAATCTTTTGTTTTACTTATTTTTTGTCCTTAAAAGCTTCTCATACTTGTTTGTTCTTTATGATCACCTATACGAGAATCGTCAAACTTGCTTGCAAACATCTGAAAAAATTCACAGGAAACAAACCAGTGAACTTAGAACGAAGCCACTTAGCCAACTAAATCAGAGTAGTGTTGAATAAAGACACATTGGGGCTCGTTCGCGCGTCACATTCGGATTTGTTTTTTTTGTGTACCCTCTCATATTATCGGCTCTTTAGGTCTATCTGTCCTGTAACTTCTATCCACTTAGGCCTAGGCCTTCCCCTTCTTCGCGTCTCCTCCACGCCAAGTGTCAGTACTTGCTTAAACGTCTTTTCGGTTGCTAGTCTATACACATGACCCATCCCTCTTATCTTTTGTGTCCTTTTTGCGTTTTAAATTTTTTAATGATTATACAGCTCCATCAGTTCTTGATTGGTTCTTCTGTTCCAAAAATCGCCCGTGTTGTGTACTTCGTAAATCTTCTCTTACACTTTTCTTTTCTATATTTCTAAAGTCTCTTCTTTTTTTATCTAATTTCTGATGTTCACTTTCATACATTACTGTGCCGTATAATAGTTTTCTATATTCTTACTTTCGCATTCCGATATAATTCTCTAATTTTAACACCTGTCTCATTTCTCCAACACATTTCGAACCCTTACCTATTCTTTCTTGAATCTCATAACAGTGACTTTGAAGTATTTAAAGTTTTTTACTTGTCCGAACTGTTATTCCGTTCGATGCCTAGCTTGAAATCGTAGTTTTTACAATGTATGGTTGAAGTTTTTTGTTTCTTAGTTTTATGTATTTTGTTGGGCTTTCGTTAATTATCGACCTTTTATACAGGGTGTTTGAAAAATACGTCCGGATATTTTACCCACTTATAGATCTTATCAATACCAACAAAAAGTCCTAATACAGATGGGCCTGGAAACGCTTCGTTTCGAAGATACAGGGTGTTAAAGTTTTTTAAAAAATCCATTTTTTATTGTTATCTAAAAAACGCTTTGAGCGATTTAAATGAAATTTTTACAATTTGTTTATAACTTCATGAGGTATCGTTTGGACCTATTACAGTTGATCCAGTAATTCCAGGGGAGTGCCCGTGGGGTATGTCGACTAGTTTTTTTCACAAAAAAATAACGCCCCTCAGATTTTTTGCAATTTTCATATATTTTTTTGATTAAGCAACTAAAATTACAACCTGTTTGTCTCCTGAGTTATCTTCGTATCTCACATAGTGTTCAATAAAAAAATAAAGACTATATTTTTGTAGTCTCTAAACCTATTAAGACAAAAACTGTAATGCTTCAATATATCAAAACCCCTTGGCCGATTTTAGTGAAACTTTGAAGGTTTACTGGTGCTATTAATGATCATGTTTTGGCACACTTAGATTTAAATTATTTATTCCAGAGGCGGCCGGGATTTTTTTTTAAACTTTAACACTCTGTATCTCAGAAACAAAGCATTTCCAAACTCATGTTGACTAGGACTTTATACTATATTATATATTATATACTCTTCCATTCCTTCTTATCCCACTGTCTCATAATGCCTTATAAAATACTATGTTCAGAAATGGAATGTTTACTAACCTTACCAGCTTTGCTTTCAGTGCCTGGTACAGTTTACATGGCTATACAGAGTCGTAGCCTTGGTTAGAGTGTTACGTTGTGTTTGTAACTGGTGTCTTCGATTTGCTTTATTGTGTAGATTTGGTCTGTGGTTGATCTGTTGTTACGAAATCCACACTGATAATCGCCTCTGTTATGTTCTTAGGCCTCTTCAAATCTGAATTTTACTTGTATTGCCAATATCTTGTATGTTATGTCTCGTAATACAATCCCTCTGTAGGTTTCGTAAATTTCTCTATCTTCTTATTCATATATTGAGACCAACAGCGCCTCCTTCCATTTCTTGATTATTCTTTCTTCTTTCCATATCCGCCTTATTATTTCTACTCTTCTTTTGGGATTGTTTCATTTTTTTCAACATTTCTACTGTGATTCCGTTTTATTCTGATGATTTATTGCTCTTTATTTTTTTAACTTCCTCCTTTTATTATTGTTATTTTTTCCGGCGGCTTCTTCCTCCCCTTTTACCACATTTCTAAAAAAATTCAGCGTTCTAGTTTTTCTTTTGTTGCGCCAATCAGGTTACTCATCTTTGACAAATATTGTCTTCTTTTGATATTTCTGCTTCTGATTTGTGATATGTTTGTATAATTCGTCTCGTCTCGAATTGATTCTTTTTTTACTGTAAACTTTCTTTGTGTCTCTCTTAGCTTCTTTTTCTTCATTTACGGTTGAATTTCGCTTTAGCAGTTTCATTCTGATAAATATTATATCTCTTATTTTCTTCTCGCATCCTTCGTCGAACCATACTTTACTTCTTATTACCAACTTCGTTCAATATCTGCGCCGCTTCCCTAGATTTCCCTTCCACGTTGTTCTATTTTTATTCCAAGCTCTTTCCTTATTCTCCTTTTTGTGACATTTTATAAATAAACTCATGATAGTTTAATTTTATATACTCTTCATTTAGGGTTTTTATTTTACATTTCCTTCTTGAAGATGGAGAAAACTGCGCCCCGCCAGTAATAGGGCAAGCAACGAAAACAACGATCAAAAACTTACTGCCAGCAACATCTAGAACTCATATAGCATAATATGTTATTCACTAGTATGGCAATTGTAGTACATTGTAGTTTTACACATACTCATTAGATTAAAAAGATATAGTTAATTTTGTTACTTAAATGGGGAACACAAACACCAATATTCAAAATAATAAAAACTCAACGTTTCCCCTACTTTCGTATGAGGCTTTATCAGGAGGAAAAGGAAAAAACACGGCGAAACTATTTTACAAGGGAAGGGATAGAAGCGCACGGTAACTCAACGTGTAAATTACGTCAAAGCCGAAACTCTTCTGAGTCTTAAAAGAGTTTCGCCTCTGGCGTGGTTTACAAGTGGAGTTACTGTGCTCTTTTGCTTTTCCTCCTGATGAAGCTCATTACGAAAGTGGGCGAAAGGTTGAGTTTCTCGACTTCAATAATGACACTGTTCAATCCCGGAAGTCATTTGTTACTTAATGACAATGACCGTAAAATCCTCCGAAATTAAATGACAAAAAGAATTATAATAGCCAAGATGAGGGAGACGAGACGAGGGAGATGTCTGTCGTTTTTAATCCTATTTTAGAAGTTTGTACTAAACGGAAATTTTACGTTTAAAGTTGATCAAAAATTAGGAGATTGGGCAAATTTGATGTATCATAAAGTTTCATGTGCTACATGGCTATCAAAAATAAAATTGATCGCAGGAGCCCATGAAATATATGACCACTTTATAAAGCTACATTTGAACTACAATTCACTGTGTTATTAGTTCGTGTGACTCACGCAGTCTAATAAACTACACAAACATGCAAAAATATGTAATTTAAACCAAATTGATAGGTAACATTAAAATAATACGTCGACAAACACATCAAGATGTCGAAAACGAATTTTAAACTTAAAAAGTTGACAATTCTGTCAATCAAAAGCATGCAGCAGATCAGGAAAGTTTTATTGCTTTCAATGACTCCCGCGATAAAGTTTATTTTTGATCTCTTTGTATAAAGAAATGGCTAAAAATTGTAAACGTTTACAAGTTGATCAATTCAACTTCAATACATTTTATGTATGGCTGGTAAATTGTGATTTGCGTATAATTTTTCAGCTATAATTCTAAGGTAATTACATCTTTAATAAAAATGATATATTGGAAAATACATATTATCACCCTTAATGCCAAACTAACTTTATTAGACCCGTTCATTTTCGTAAATCATAGTGTTTCACAATTAATTAAATAAATTCAAGAATTATAAAAATGTTTTGTTTGGCCGTGGATTGTACTTTTAGGTTTATTTGCAATTATATTTCTTGTAATTAAGTGCACAAAGAAGTAAGAATTTTTGTCAAGGAAAACAATATCATCGATTTGTTCACTATGCACTGCGAGTCTGTAGTAAAGCATCAGAAATGTTAAAGAAACGCATTTAATTTTCATTGCCTTCAAACCCAGCTGACGTCTTAACAAATCAATAGTAATATATTATTCACTACTGGAACTGTCATTTAGAAATTGAAATATCACGTTTTTCACTCGGCAGCCACAACAGAAACCTTCAGGCGCAACTCGGAATTGTTAACTGCACAAGGGGGTGGTTTCCCACATTTCACTGCGTTATAATAAACCGCCTCACTTATAGATTTCTTGCGACATTCTGTACTTGTATATCCTATAATCCAGACTTACCAGAACACTAATTAATGCTTGAATTTATCCGCAGATCAGCCCTTCACAATTCTGGCGCCTTGAACTCGGCGAAGTTCCACGCGGGCAGCACGCAGAGGGAGAACTATGTCAAACAGATAATCCTCGACCACGTAGTATTAGGATCGGTAATTAATCTCACCAATACGACGAAAGAAACCTCGTTCGAGACGTTGAGAGGGCGAACCGTTCACGTACGCCGCAAAGAAGACAAACTCCTAGCAAACGACGTAACTATCCTTCGGCCTAAAGTAGTCGTTCCAACGGTGCCCTAATCATTTGGACAACTACCTTTTCTCGGATGAGCACACTATCAAGAAAAACACTTCCCAAGGGAAGCTTGACGGTGGCCTACACCCCGTTGTAAAAGTGAAAGAAGAGCCTAAAGTAGCATCAAATACAACCTTTGTGGAGAACGTCCTACAGGTGCTGTCGTATCTTAAAAGTGGCGTCAGAGTCTTCCAGCACTTCCTCTCCCGGTCTAATGTGTCCAGACTGTTGGAAGATGGTGAGTATTTACGACTGCAGACTGTACCTTACAAGACACGTTTTTCAGTTGCATTTTTAAGATCATTAAAAGTATAAGAAGTAAAGCAATTCTGATGGAATAATATTTAACAATACATCTTTGCATATCCTTTTTGCCAACATATATCATGCTATTAATTCTTGCTTAAGCAACTCTATTTTTATCATTGAACGAAAACATTTATTATTATGCTATTACCTAAAATATTTGAACCTCAAACGCTAAATGATATCTCATCAATTAGTACTCTTCCAACACTAAGGTTTTAAAAAAGTATGTCTATGCCTTAGTAACTATACCAGTACACCAGTCTGAATAAACAAAAGAATATAGTAGTTAAATATTGTAAATGAATTTTTTTTTACTTTATGATGATTTATCGCCTGATGCTGCTGAAGTTGGGTCAGCCTAATTTAGTGATACAGCAAGCCGTTAATTATTTACATAGTATGACATCTTGTAAACTGCAGTGTATCGCAGGGATCTGTATTGGGTTCATTATTATTTAATACTTACACGTCAAACATGACAACAGCATTGATATTTTGTCAGTCACATTTTTATGCGGATGACACTCAACTTCACCTTTTACTAAAACTGCAGAATTTAGCAGGAAATAAAAATATGCATCAAGTTGCTATTCAGTATCCAAAACGGCTCGCAATCTCGGTAAATCGGATTTAAGCATTATGTAACTAATTTTCTATTAGCGGAGTATTCATAGTATGTGTACATACATCAAAAATGATTGAAGACCACCAGGCCACGTAATAGATGCAACATATTTAACGCTGTTGGCAACCGCTCTTAGAAAACTAAATCTGACCGTAGCAGTGGCGTGCCACATATTAAAAATTAACATATTATAGAATGCTACTTACTAAAACCAATTTAAAGGTAAGTAACTTAGCTCTGATTAGAACCGCCATTGATGCAAAAAATTAAATGGAGTAAGTTAGAAAATTGCCATTACGTGAGAATTCAAACTACACCACAAACGTCACTGCTGAAAATGTATATCATATCTCTGTATCTTTTACTAGTAATTACCAGAGACGCTTTTAATTGCAATTGTACACAATTAGACCTAGAAAATTATATGTTTCTTGTTTTGAATAGGTACTACTTATGAATTAAGCAAGAGCACCGATTAGTACCTATTATATTAACATGCCCAACTTCGCCCAATATTAATTCGGTGTTTTTTTATATTTATATCCATTTATTTTCTTTAATAAAGCTATTATTGAATGGCATCCTTTTCCAATGATATTAGGAATTTCGGTTTATGTCTTAACAAGAGCCTTAAGCAATATTGCAGCATTGGGAAAATTAAAAATGTATACATAAACGTTTCAGTTGACACCATAGAAAAATGATTGATATAATTATTGATTAAAAGCCTTTTAATTGCGTTTCAAAACGAAAATATTAGTGTTATTGAAAGAGAATTCATTACATAGCATCGGCTAATTGATCTTTCTAATCAATCAAAAATAATGTGAATTTTTAACGGTTGTTGCACAGAAGAAGAGATTTAATTATCGATAGGAAGATGTTGTTGAAACTGAATGTACCACTTTATAACCATAAGGCATAACTAAATAAAAGCAATTTTAAAATAATGAAAACCGATAACAATAACATCATGATCAACGCTGATACATGAAATTAAAAACTGCTGCTGTATTATTGAAGCAATGATTATTGCTGTTGTTTTATTTGGATGGAAAATATAGCGACAATAAATGATTTAATTTATCATTCAAAATTACTTGTTTCGTAATTTTACGTTATAAATAACGTAATGCTTGTAGGTATTACATTGGCACATCATCTTCGTTTCCAAATTTTATCTAATCTGAACTGAGACAAAACTTAAGATAAACATTTTATTATCTCTATGTTTTGCGTATTCTACACAATAATCGTTTAACTACAATAAAACGGTCATGATCAATTTAAAAATCTACTTCAGTACCGTTACTGGGGTATTATGTAACCCTTTTTTTGTGAAAATTGCTTCTATTTCCCGCAAAACTAAGATTTTTTTTTCTTTTTTTAGGGTTATAGGGTAAGTCTTGGAATAACATTTGTTAGGGTTATATGAACCGTCTTTGCTTTCCAGGCTCTAGATTGCTATTTGTTGCTGTTTCAAAAAGACAAAATATGAGTTTATATAGAACACACAAGGCAAAAAGATAGGCCTTCGTAGAAAAATTACAAAATTATTTCAAAAAATACCTTATTTGACTATTTAATGCTTTATTTCTGGTTGGAAAAGTAAAGATACATTTATTGTAGATGCAAAAACTAATAAAAATATTCTTTCTGTATCTGTGAAGAGAGTATAACACTGAAAAATCACTACTGAGGGTATTATGTAGGTCTAAACACGATTTCAATTCTGCACATTAAAACAAAATAACGATTTTTCTCTGACATAACCCTGACCCAACGTTACACTAGTCTTCTTTTTGTAAAAACCACATTTTTACAAAAAAATCTCCAGAAAGAACTGTTTCTCTCTAACGGGGTTAGTTTACTAATACAACCACAAATACAGGCGTTGTGTACTTTTCGTGCAGCAGATGAGACTGTTAGAAGCTTCTAAAACTTAAAAACTTCACTTTTTAGAGCAGGGGCTGCTACTACACTACGTTTAACGAATAGATTCAGTAAAAGCCCTTCCTACATAAGAGCTCTAAATTTGAATAGACTATTGCGATTGATAAGCCAGTTGTACACAGGTAAATTATTTCAAATTAAACATAAATTCATCTATAATGTGCAAAACTGGTTTGCGCAATCAAGGTCGTCCAAGAATTTGATTTATGAATCTGTTTGTTAAACGTAGTATAATGCCCTATTGGTTTCAAAATAACTTTGGTAAAGCGGGAAACTTATCAACTATATGCTGTTAAAATCTATCGGCCTTAACCAACCTAAGGGTACTACATGAAGTTGTTAAAAAATATGTGAAATGTCGCGGTCGTATTCCAGAATACCCTACAAGCTCCATAATGCCCCAACTCACGGTAGTACTTTGGATGGTGAAGTTGATGTTTAATTTGATTTTTTTCTGACGATAAATAATAGTTATTTACTATACAAGTGGGATAAAAGCATCATTAATATACGTGTGTGTAAGTTACAAACGAGTGCGTAGCACTAGAGTACCAATATAAGATATCTACTTATTATATAGGTACTCTACGTAGCACGGAGTTTATGTAAGCACACAAGTATATTATTAATGATGCATTATCACACATGTATTGTACAAAATGTATCTACAAATGCACAAAATTGAGAAAAGTTCATTAAGAAAAATGTCTGATCTGTCATTTTCAAAAATATTATGGTAAGCCAATGCCATTATGTCATTAATTTGACACTATTTCAATTAGGTAATGAAACGATTACACCACTAGTGGTGTAATGGAAGTTAATTACCTAACGGAAATAGTGTCAAATGAGTAACGTAATAAGTTCTTATCCAAGCAGTTGTAGATCCTTTAACTAATAGACTTGTCTGTCCGTCCGTCCGTCCGTCCGGGACGCTGTTTCAGCAGCCAAACCGTAAGAGATAGAGAAAAAAGTTATGAAAGTTATATGTTTGGAATGGTCATGTCAACTCAGGAACCGAATTTCAGTCACGTGACACTTCGGTTTTCGAGAAATCACAAAAAGACCGTTTTTCAAATAGAACGCGTATTAAATAAAAATGTTTCAGTAGCCAAACGGAGCTGAGATACTCTGCGCCTTAAAACGTCGATCGGTCAAGCAACTACTTTGACACCTTCCAGGTCTGGGTACAGTTTTATTTAATACGCGTTCTATTTGAAAAACGGTCTTTTTTGTTTTTTTAAATGAGACATTTGTCTCACTGGATTGCTTGTAATAGTATATTATGATACGAGTTTTATAAGAAGCATTTTGTAGCACGCACGGATTTAGGGTACGACGAGCGAAGCGAGGAGTGCCCTAAACGAGTAAGTGCTACAAAATGCCTTATAAACGAGTTATCATACAGATCATTGCGTATTTTAACTGCGTTAATTTTTACTTAATGAAGAGTTCTCTGGTCACTAGCCATTTTATTTCTTTAAACTCATAATTCACTTAAATCTACAATGTAGACGGGGTATTTTAATATTGATGACAAACAAAAACTGAAAATTCTAATTTTAAACATGATTTTCGGAAAATACTTGCTTAACATGAGATGCAACATATTTTGCTGTTTTTTAAATTGGCTAAAAACTAGAACATATATTAAATTGCAATTTAGTAGGTACAACCAACAGTCTACTCAAATACAGTTAATCAGGTGAATTTGAGTTAACTGGCTTAATCCACTGGCTTAGAATTTTTTAAATATTTATTTAAACAAATAAAAACGTACGTCCCTGTATGTTTCTTGAATTATTTTTTTTAATTCACGGTTCAAATTTTCAGAGAAAATTATGTTTAGTAATTTTTTTCCGTTTTTGAGATATCTCTACTAACTTAAGCAATTTATCAGAAATTGTAAAATTGATATTAAAAATTTTTGCAGAAAAATTAGAAAATTCGACTGTTAATCACACGATAGCTAAAAATCAAAAACAACATTATTACATTATAAAATATCAATGCCATAATAATTTTATTGTTTGACAAATCTTAAAAACAACAAGAATGTTTTTAAACACTCTGTACCTCGTTAACAGACATTTTCAAAAAATTATTTACAAGATGAAAAAATCCTTTAATCACAAAATAATAAGTTTTTGCTTGTTAATAAATTGTGAAATTTACGTTATCACATATATTCCAAAAACAAAGTGTAATCGAAGAATTACTAAATTAGATTTTCTTTGCAAATGTTTATGGTGAATCTAAAAATATTCGTTTGAGAAGGTGCATCTTTTTTTAATTTAATAATTTATTTTTTAAAAACTACGCAACTGAATTCCCCGAGTTAACACAAATTCGCTGAAATAATTGGATTTGACTAGACGTTTGATTGCACCAATATTTATCGAGTTTTTGACATAAAATCTCCAGTTTGCACTTGTCGGTAATGTAAAATGCGATCTGTATTAAATAAACAAGCAAACCAGAAAATTCCTCCTTGGGGCTATTTTATCTACTGTCCCAATTGATAATATACGTTTTTTGCATAGTGATCGTGAAAGTCGTCTTTTTTTAATGAAATATCGTATTGAAAGTTCCACTTTTTTAACCCAAAAATCATGAAAAAAAGTACACTTTTTTAACTATTCTATTGAAATGTCAATTTGACAGTAGTCAATTCCGAAGTCCTTTTCGACAAAATTTCGACCAGGAGATGCAAAAAAAACTACGTGTACAACACGCTTTGAAAGTCCTTTTTTCATTCATTTGCTTGATTAACTCGGGCTTGGCCCTCGTTAACCAACTGCAAATTCATGAAAAAAAGTATGACTTTCAAAACTAGTTGTACAAATTACTATTATCTACTCCAGGGGGATAAGTAACGCATTACGCCACTCATTTGACACTATTTCAGTTAGGTAATGAAGCTCATTACACCACTCAGTTATGTAATGGTTTCATTACGCAACTGAGTTGTGTAATGACTTCATTACGTAACTGAAATAGTGTCAAATGAATGACATAATGACATTTGCCTACTAAAATATTTTTGAAAATGACAGATCTGACGTTTCTCTTAATGCACTTTTCTCAATTTTAGGCAGTCGTAGATAAAATTTTGTACAATACATGTGTGATAATGCATCATTAATATACTTGTGTGCTTACATAACTGTCATCCCACTTGTATAGTAAATAACTATTGTGACATCTTATGAAGTTTATAAAAAACTAAAACGCGTCTTTTACTTCCTGATCTTGTTAGTCATCTACGTACTGCCATAACATTACTAAATAGATTAAAACGCGGGTACGTGCTTTAAAGAGAAATTTTAAGAATGTTTGCTCAAAACTTACATATTGTTTCTTCCAATTTGGATTACATTATCGCTTTAAATAAATCAAATTAGTAAACGTTTTTGGAGATGATAATTTTCTTAAAATTTATAAATTTGCTCAATCATTCCGATTTAAAATACCTTGCTTAAGTTTTCATAAATTTTGTTAATGTAATATAAACTCATTTCACAAATTGCACATTGTTGAGTTCATCCTAGAAAATCTAATTCAGCAATTCAAATTATAAGTTGAAACGATAAATTGCATTTGTAGTATTTGCTATTTTGCCTTTTTAAAGTGGCTGCACGTTTTACAAAAAAATGAAGAAAATCGATATGAACTTCTACATGAAAATTTCCCAAAGGATATTCGCGTAAACATCGGTAATAAATATTACCTAACTTCAGCAATTTTCTGGCTACCACAATTTATCTTTACTTTTTACTTGATTCTAGAAACTATATTCACTTCACACTCCAAAAAATTCAAAAATAAACGAAAATAAACAAGCAATTCCCAAATTTGTTATTGAATAAAAACGTTTTTAATGCAAAACTTCCTGAAAAATCTCTAATATCTATAATTGGTTTAATTTCTTCAAAAACGGAGTTCCAACGCTCTACTTGGAGAGAAATGGCGTCATAATTTTGTGCAAAGGTGCTGAAAAGTTGATATTTGCGGATGTTACTGTTTTCGCGGCCGTTACTGTGTTCGCTGTCGTTATTATTAGTAACGGCTTCGAAAACGAATTTCGCGGCCGCAAACTTATCGGCACGATTGCACAAAAAATGTATAGTGGATTTGATTACAATATGCATCGCGGTTGCTCATAAAAAGTTGTGAATACCACGTTCGCAAAATGTTTGGCTTCCTCGGAATAATTGGCGGACTCGACTTCGTCTCGCCAGCAAAATATTCCTCGGTACACCAAACAGTCATTTTGCGGCCTAGGTATACAAATAACTTTTAATTATACCTAATATAGCAGTAAACAGGGTAATCTGTAAAACCCTAGTAGCATTCCTTAAAGGCCTTTAGCTCAACTACATCAAATTTAAAATAGACAATAGATTCTTATGCATATTTATTATATTATTGGTCAATGTATTCCAATAAAAGAATTCTATACAGGGTGTTATGGAAATGCGTGCAAATATTTTAACCCGTAATAGAACTCGTTAAACTCAACCACTTCTACATTTATCATTTTTTCGAAACGCCCTCAAAACTGAATTAAAATTCAAAACAGCTTTACTCTGAAAATGCATACCCGCCTATGGAAAAATATTTTAATGTAATGGCACAAAACACAAAAAACATTTCCTTGATATACACACCAACAAAAACTGCACAGGTACTGATAAAACCTTTAGTTCACATCTGGTCACCAACGCACCTTATCAATAAATTGAGGTAGGTAAGTTATTGACTGCATGTTTCTTGTGCAAGAATTTGCAGTTTTAATATATTTGTGTCGTTCACCTTCTGTCGTTCACCTTCAACTTAAATTTGCTTACAAGCAGTTCGTCAAATTTAGGGGAGATAATTGTTTGAAAAAATATTCGATTAAATGAACAACGATAAATAGAAAACTTGTTCTTTTGGTGAGCTCTATCACTGGTTAAAATTATTGCATGGACTTCCATAACACCCTGTATGTCTCAAATACATGGAGATAAAAAATAAACTTGATCGCGGAAGCCATTGAAAACAATCAAACTTGCCTAATCTTAGAGTTCCTATACGTATAATATTGTTACGTTCTTAACGTTCGGGCTATTTAAAATTATACGACAAACATGGGTTCAAACATTTATTTACAACTATTGGATTAATTATTGTTATTTACAAACACACGAGAATTATCAAGCAGAACACAAATTACTTTTAAACTACGGCACTAATTCTAACAACTATTATTATTTATTTATATCACTCTTAAACACTAACGATGTATTTCTATTTATCTGGTCATCTATTTATTTATTTCACGCGTTTTATTTATCTGGGAGCTCGCCGCTCTGATGATGAATTCGAACTAAACTGTCGATTCCTGCTGACACGTATTTATATCACGAATGAGTCATTCTCGGACAATCGAGGCTTTACTCGCTTTTCTGGCACATGCATGACGCATATTCGCGAGTGTTTGACCTCGAGCGCGTTCCCGAAAGCTCCGGAACAATGACGCATTCTTCCCAAGGTTGTCTGCCGGCGGCGGTAGCTTGCAGCTGCCTAAGGGCACGGTCGTTACACTGCCCCCGCCTTAGGTCGTTCTGTCCCAGAACGAGTTGCGTCGGGTGCCTGTCACTCGCTCTTGTGGGGATTCGATGCCGGTATTTACAGGCGGTGCCTTTCTTGCACACGGACTGGTTGAAGAAGTAGCAGTCCACCGTGGGCTCAATGCTTCGCGCCGGGCTGCAACAGCAGACCTCGATCTGGATGCCGGTCTGGTCGAAGACTACTTCCAGCATGCTGCGTACGACCCTCCAGTCCAACGAATCCAGGCCGCATGCTAATTTCGGCATCGCTAGCCGGGTTTCGCCGTTCTTCACCATCTGCTCCTTAAGGTCCAAAAGAGCAGACCAGAGCTCCTGGTAACTAGGTTTTTCGTGAGACTACCTTTTCGTCACCAGGTAATAAATGGAGCTGTTGCCTTCCTTCAGCTGCAAGGTTCTGCCAACCTGAGGTGCCTGCTCTTGCAGCTGGTTTAACCGGCCAAACTGCTCCCGGAAGGCAGCGGCGATCCCCCTAGACATCCGGAGGTCCTGGGCGACGCAGTGTGCCAGGGAATACTGCCGCAGGGTGTCGAACAGGTCACGCTGCACCTCTGTAGTAACTCCGAATAGCGCAGTCTTCGTACCCCCATAAGCGGCCATAAACTCCTGGAAGGAGGTTCCTCCGGTCCCTAGTCGTCTCAGGGGTTGTTCCGTGACAGCCTCCACTTCCTCATTCGTTCCGGCATATGGGGCCAACCGATTGAAGTGCACCACCCTGCACTTTCCTCGAGGAGGTTTCTGGATTCGGTATACCACGTCATTCAGTCGAGCAACTACAGTGTAGGGGCCTTCCCAGTTTCTTTGGAGCTTGGGGGAGAGGCCACGACGCCTCTGGGGGTTATGAAGCCATACCAAATCGCCAGGCTGGAAACCACCGGCCTCAGCGCGGGCATCATATCGGTCCTTCATTCGGTCGCTGGCACCCTAAATGTTTCGGCGTACGGCGTCGTAGATCTCTTCCATCCTCTTCTTCAGGTTCCCCACGTAGTCCTCGCCGGCCGTTTCTTCGCCAGGCTTTCTTCCAAACTTGAGGTCACATGGCAATCGCAGCTCGCGCCCAAAGAGTACCGTGGCTGGGGTGTGGTTGGTTGTCTCTTGTACTGCCGATCGGTAGGCCATTAGGAATAGGTGAATGTACTGGTCCCAGTCACGCTGATGTTCGGAAACCACCTTGGACAGATGCTTCCCCATGGTTCGGTTCATCCTTTCCACCATGCCGTCCGATTGAGGATGGAGGGCAGTGGTCCGGGTCTTGTGTATCCCCAGCAGCTTGCAAACGTTCTGGAACAGTCCAGACTCGAAATTCCGGCCCTGGTCGGAATGTAATTCCAGGGGGACTCCAAAACGGCTGAAGCACTCCTTCACCAGAACATCAGCTACAGTACCGGCCTCTTGATTCGGAAGGGCATATGCTTCAGGCCACTTGGTGAAGTAGTCCATGCACACCAAGATGTATTTATTTCCCGCTTCGGTTTCGGGGAATGGTCCAGCGATGTCGATGGCTATCCTCTCGAACGGACTACCGACGTTGTACTGCCGCATCGGAGCTCTACGTCTACCAACCGGTCCGTTTCCTGTAGCGCAGGCTTCGCACCTCCGGCACCACTCTCGGACATCATCTTTGCAACTCGCCCAGTAGAACCGGTCTCGGACCTTCTGCAACGTCTTCTTCAATCCAAAGTGTCCCCCAGAGGAGCCATCATGCAGGTGACGCAGAACCTCGGCCACTCTACTCCTTGGAACCATCAATTGTGATCTCGTTGCCCTACCGTCCTCGTCTTCCAAGATTCTAGTCAGGACGTTGTTCTCGAGCTGCAAGGAGTCCCATTGCGCCCAATATGTCTTCACCGTTGGGTTGGTGGCGGAGACCTCCTGCCAGGTAGGTCGACGGCCATCTCGCTTCCAGGCTATAACTGTGCCTAAGTCGGGGTCGTTCTCCTGGCTGTTCTGCAACTCGTCTAGCTCCCACGAGTCGTCGACTACAGTGGTACGATTAATGGGTACCGCACGACTCTCCAGTCTCGAACAGTGGCTGCAGTCCGCAGGGCAGGGCCTCCTGGACAACGCATCGGCGTTGCGGTGGGCTGTGCCAGGTCGATGATTTATTTCAAAGTCGTACTCTTGTAGGCGCTCGATCCACCTAGCCACCTGTCCTTCAGGGTTCTTGAACTGCAGCAGCCATCTTAGAGCAGCATGGTCGGTCCTCAGCAAGAATTTTCTGCCATACAGGTATTTATAAAAATGCTCAACGGACTTGACTACTTCCAGAAGCTCCCTCCTGGTTACGCAATAGTTACGCTCTGGTTTAGACAGGACCTTGCTGAAATATGCCAGGACTTTCTCTTGCCCATCTTGGACCTGGGACAGAACACCACCTATTCCGACATTGCTAGCGTCAGTGTCGAGGATAAACTGGCCTTCCTGACGTGGATAGCAAAGTACAGGTGAACTGGTTAAGGCAGTCTTGAGCGTCTCGAAGGCCTCCGCGCACTCAGCACTCCATTCGAACTGTCGTCCCTCTTCCGTTAGACGGGTTAACGGTTTTGCTATGTTCGCGAAGCCCAGCACAAACCGTCGGTAGTAAGTACAGAGGCCCAGGAAGCTTCGCAGTTCATGCTTATCCTTCGGGATTGGCCAATCCTGCACTGCCTTCACCTTACTCGGGTCTACTGCTACTCCCTGGCGGGATACGACGTGCCCCAGGTACTGTACCTCCTTCTGGAAGATGTGGCACTTCTTTGGACTCAATCGCAGGTTGGCACCTCGCAATCTACCGAACACTTCCTCCAGGTTTTTCAGATGCTCGTTGAAGGATTTGCCCACCACTATGATGTCGTCCAAGTATATCAGGCAGGTCTTCCAAGATAGACCCTTCAGGACGGTGTCCATCAGCCTCTCAAACGTGGCGGGGGCATTGCACAAACCGAACGGCATGACGGAGAACTGCCAGAGCCCAGTTCCGATAGTAAATGCAGTCTTCTCCCTGTCCGCGGGTTCCATTCCGACTTGCCAATAACCGCTCTTCAAGTCTAGCGTCGAGAACCATCGAGAACCGGAGAGTGTATCCAGGGTATCATCAATTCGTGGCAGAGGGTAGCTGTCTTTCTTGGTCACATGGTTCAGCTGTCGGTAGTCAACACAGAACCTCGTTGAGCCATCCTTCTTCTTGACAAGAACCACAGGGGAGGCCCACGGGCTGCTGGACGGTTCGATGATCCCTTGGTTTCGCATATCTTGGACAATCTTCTCAGCTTCTTCCCGTTTGGCGAGGGGCAACCTTCTTGGATGTTGGCGTATCGGTTGAGCATCCCCCGTATTGATTTTATGTTTAACTACGTCGGTACGGCCGCTGGGATGATCTCCGCACTCGAAGACGTCTTGGTACCGGGCCACCAGATCTTCGATCTTCTTCCGTTCTTGCTGGCTCACGCCCTTGCACGTAGACATCACGGTGTTAATTAATGCCTCTGGGCAGTCCTTCGCCTTGCGGCCGCCGCCACTAGTGATCGTTCTCACAACGGCGGAGACCGGTGTGCACCTTCCCAGGATTGTGCCTCTCCTGACGGTTGCTGGTTCCCTGTTGACGTTCATAATCCTTACTGGGACCTTAAGCCCAGTCTTTACCAACGTCTTCCCAACCAGGATACCATGAGTGAGCTCCTTGTCATAATCGGGTTCAATCATGCGCACTACGTTGCCCCGGAGATCGCTATCCAGGTATGCATCCACGACCCTCTCGGTTCGTCCAGGCAGAGTAACATCTTCCGCCAATACCACTCGTACTGCGATCTCTTCTTTTGGGTGTAGGGAAAGCTCCTCCCCACCCACGTGCAACACGTCGCGTCCCAGGTCCAAAGTGAACCCACACTTATTCATGACATCCATTCCCAGGATGAACTCGTCCGCAATGTCAGCAATCAGGACCCGATGCTTGAGGGTTTGATTCCCAATCTTCAATTTCACATCCATCTCCCCATGTGTGGTCACTGCGCCTCCCGTGGCAGTGCGAAGGAGTGTCCTGGTGGGCAGCAGCTCACCCTCGTCTCGTATTACGTCAGACCTGGCGATGGACTTCGTCGCTCCAGTATCCAACAGCAGAGTCCGAACTCTTCCATTTATTTTCCCATCAATGAAGAGACTATCAGGCTGGCGCTGCACGGACGACACATGTATGGGAATCTCCGGGGCATGGCAATCACGAGTCGACTCTCGCCTCTTCTTGTATACCCGCATTAGTTTTCCGACGGCTCGTCAGACACTCGGGCTCATTTCTTCGGACAGCGAGCCCTAAGATGACCCATCTCTCCGCAGCTCCAGCAACGGGGCCCCTTCTCCCTCGTCTCCTGCCTTATAAGTCGTCGCAACATGTCCTCCATGGATTCAGGCGCCATCTCCGTCGTGGCGACACCGCGGACACGACCATGTCCTCTGGAGGCAGTCCTTGCCGCTTCAAATTCCAATGCATGGGCTAAGGCCTCTCCCAGTGTCCTATGGCGCCCCAGACGTACCGCTTGCTGAGTATCGGTGTCTTTAACTCCATCTACGAATGTTTGGACGGCTAGCTGCTCCAGGAAGTCCTCCGGCGCCGATGGATACGCGAGCCGAACCAATCGAGCAACATCGGCCTCCAGTTCTTGCAGAGTCTCCCCCGACTTCTGAATTCTGTTCTTCAACTAGGCACAATGCACATGCTGAAGATGACCATTGCCATAACGCCGTTCCAGACGATTCACCAATTGCTGGAAGTCCCTCTGCTGATTTTCTGGAATCATTTGCAAAACATTCAGAGCATCCCCTCGCAATGTCAGGATCAATGCGGTCGCTTTGTCTGCCATTCCCCAACCATTAGCAACGGCTGCGGCTTCAAATTGCTTCAGGTATGTTGACCATGGCGTTTTCCCATCGTAAGAGGGCAGTTTCATGTTCATCCTTGAGGTCTTCTTGCGTGACTCTCAATTTTTCCTCAAGTTTTTGGACTGATTTTTCTTGCGCGGCTTTCAGCTCTTCCTTAAGTACTTCCTTTGCTTCCTCTGCCTTATCTTGTCCAACTTTCAACTCTTTCTTAAGGTCTTTCAATTCTTCCTGGCCAACTTGGATCTCTTTCTTAAGTTCCTCCTGTGCTTTTTCCGCCTTGTCCTGGCTAACTTGCATCAGTTGCAAAAGTTGGCTTAATTGGGCTTCCATTTTACTGCTTTGAGATCTCGTCAAAGGCATCCACACTATACACTTAAATTTATTTATCTGACCGTCGTTTTATCGGCACTTGTTAACAATTTATTTATTTAATGTTTGTTCAATAATTTTCTAATAGCCCCCGGTTCAAAACCCCACACCTGACACCACTGTTACGTTCTTAACGTTCGGGCTATTTAAAATTATACGACAAACATGGGTTCAAACATTTATTTACAACTATTGGATTAATTATTGTTATTTACAAACACACGAGAATTATCAAGCAGAACACAAATTACTTTTAAACTACGGCACTATTTCTAACAACTATTATTATTTATTTATATCACTCTTAAACACTAACGATGTATTTCTATTTATCTGGTCATCTATTTATTTATTTCACGCGTTTTATTTATCTGGGAGCTCGCCGCTCTGATGCTGAATTCGAACTGAACTGTCGATTCCTGCTGACACGTATTTATATCACGAATGAGTCATTCTCGGACAATCGAGGCTTTACTCGCTTTTCTGGCACATGCATGACGCATATTCGCGAGTGTTTGACCTCGAGCGCGTTCCCGAAAGCTCCGGAACAATGACGCATTCTTCCCAAGGTTGTCTGCCGGCGGCGGTAGCTTGCAGCTGCCTAAGGGCACGGTCGTTACACTATTTAGGAACTCTACCTCATCTGAAGCATGCTCTTTGTTGATATAAAACTGTTAATTTTTTTTTATTTAAAATTCACTTGCGACATCTTCTTTAACTTATCCCATTGTTATTTTAATGTTACGTATCAACTTCGTCGACTTATTCATCAGACGTGGTACGAACTCAATACCGTTTCTAAACATTTTTTAGATTTTCATTTAGAATTCTCCAATACTCTTAGCTTTCTTGCCTGATCTCTCTTCGATTCAATCACCTACACACAGGCCCAAAGAACATTAGAAATGACAACTGCGACTCATCTTCGTAAGTTTCATTCCTTGATGTCATCGATTAAGGTTTCTACAGATCAAAGTGGTTCTAAGAGGGTTATAAAACTTTCTTCTTATGGCCTCTCCGCTAGGGAAAATTCTATACTTTCCAAAGGTTTGGATTTTTATTAGTCCCCAAACCATTCCTACGGAAGAGACTATCAGTTCGGTAGAATCTTTTGTGAAAGCGCCTCCTAAAGACGTTCCCGATCTTTTCCGCTTGGAAACAGAAAGGCGTTTACGATCATCTAAACCTCTTAAAAATAACATTACAAAAGACAAAAGAAATGCTCTCAGCAACTTACCTTCCAATTCCGACATCTCAATTTTGTCCGCTGATGAAGGTAATGCTACGGTAGTTATGAATCGAACAGAGGACACCACTTGACTAAGGTTAAGTCTTTACTCTAAAATTCTTCTTATGTCCCACTTACTTGCTACCCAATTTCAAAAATCGAACGGCAAGTCACTTCTCTCATAAAATCTTCAGATCTTTGCACTGATATTCAACAGAGGTTGATTCCTCGCGCTTCAAAGCCTCCTCGGCTCTATGGTCTTCCTAAAATTCATAAAGAAGAAATTCCCCTCAGACTATAGATTCCCCTACTTACTCATTAGCTAAATACCTAACCACTATCCTCAGAAAGTTCGCTGGTAAGTCTCCCTCACATGTTTGCAATTCAACCCATTTTGTTGAACTTATATCCAATATAAGCGTTAAATCTGAGGATTTACTTGTGAGTTTCGATATCACTTCCCCTTTTACTAAAGTTTCTATTTCCGATTCCATAGTTATAATCCAACACTTGTTATCAGAGCATGGGAAAACGTTTTCAAGTCTACCTGCCTTGACAGAAAAATGCCTCGTTTCTACTTATTTCCTATTTCAAGGCCAGTTCTTTAAAAAATCTCTAGTGCGGCCATGGGGTCTCCTCTTTCACATGTCATTGCCAATATCTTCATGAAAGCTTTCGAAATTGTAGCTCTGGTATCTTCGGAATTGAAACCCAAGGTTTAGTTGCAATATATATTGATGGTACATTTATTACTTGGGCACATGGTAAAAACACTTTACCCGTCTTCTTAAACCATCTCAATAGTCAATATCCAAACATTAACTTTACCAAGACGACCTTCCTTTCTTACATGTACAGGTCTTTTGTTTATATAGTCCCTTGCTCTTGTAATGCTGTATACATTGGTGAAACAAGACTTTCAGTAAAAACTCGCATCTCTAAACACCAGCACCGTCAACCATCACCGAACACCAACGCGATACCGGTCATAAGATCGTTTTTGATGAAACTTCCTTGAGCTGCAAACCTCCATTCTTCTTTAGCTGAAAGATTCGCGAAGCCATTGAGATTTACAAACACTCTAATAATCTCAATCGGGATGAAGGCTTTCCAAACCCCAAAAGTCGTTTATTACCTAGCATAAATCGTTATCTCATCCACTATCACCATCAAATTCTTAATTTTTGGCTTGCTCAATGGACATTCCGTCATGTTAATTCCAAAACTCATCACTAGTTTCACATCGTCTAAATTCATGACGGAGTTCAAATGAGTGACTAATTAAAAAAACGTGGTAAAATGTTTACTAAATGTTTACTAATTGCATTATAACGGAAGACGATTTCAATTTAACCATAGCCCTTTCATCGGGCTGTGGCCTTCATCGGGCTATGCTTCTCCAACTTTATCCGGATTATTCTCTAACGTTCTCTTCACATCTCCTTGTTTATTTTTTGTGATGTTTGTAGCCCTGTTATCCTATCTATTTTCACCCAATACAGTTATATATTTCTGGGAAATATCAATTTTTTATTTGCATCGATATTCTGAATTGTTTAATTTGCTGATTCTCAAGTAAAATTTGTTTCTTATGAAATGCATTCCGTTTGTTTCAATTTTGTACGTCTTGTTTTTTTTTATTTATCTATAACCTCCCTTTTGCCACTGACTTTGGTTTGATTTCATATCAAATTTCTTCGTCGACCCTTAAATTGTCTATTTCTTTGACACCTTAATTACATATAAAGTACGTTTTTTTCCTATAAAAATTTTCAAGGTCAAAGAATTTAAGGTTTATGTTGGCATAACTTGGATTCATTTAAAAAACATATGTTGGTAAAATTTGTTTTAGTAACTTTTTAGAACTAGAAATTGGTGGGAAATTTAAAATCTGGCATGAAAGTTCTATGTACATCGAAAGCTTGCTAATCTTTCGTACACGTCTTCGTCTGGTATATTAGGATGCAGGTCCAACAGTTCCCCTGAACACTTCAGAAATGCTTTTTTTACATTTAATTTTAAAGGATTCCGTTTTTTACGCGTATTGAGTTTCAAAAAAGAAAAGCTAACAATTTAATTTTAAATGTCGAAATGACACAAGTCGTTTACAGAAAAACCTGACGAAAATAAATTTTCTAATAATTTCAAAAAAGCAGTTTTGCCAATTTTATCTTGACCTTGAAAATTTTTATAGGAAAAAAACGTACTTTAGTACTTTTTTTCTATAATAACTGTCAAAGTGTTACAATGTTGGTAGATATGTGATTAAAACGCTAGAAAATTTGTATACCTCGTGTTGGTAGAACTTTTTCAAAATTATGGTTATGTGTCAATTTTGAATGTCAACGTTTCTTAATTTGAACTCTTGACAAATTTCTTTTTTTAACATGGAATCATTATGTTTATTTTCAAATATTGTAAGTTTAATAATTAATCAATTTGCAATATTTTACTATGCTATTCGTTTTACCCACTACTATGACGTATCTGTCAAAATGACAATAATTTTTTTTGTGGAAAAAAAGAACTAAAAATCTATGTACCAACATTATTAAAACTAGGGACCCTGCAACTTATCCCCTAGAAAGTTAACCTTGAAAATTATTATAGAAAAAAAATGTACTTTAGTAGTTCTTTTTACTTATTTCTTGTTTATTTATTATAAATTTAATAAGCTTTTTGTCAAGTTTTGTACACGGCCTGCTGAATTGTGGGACAAACGTCACTTTATACGGCCTGGGCATTTTTTTTAAATTCATCGTTGTTTTCAGTTCTGAGAAAATGCCAATTTTGGCCGTTTTGCGCTATATATCCACGATTACATTTAAATGACAGCAGCTGTCATGGCAAATACGTGTTTTACAAATGATTCTTCAAATGCAGTATCAGTAGAATAAGGATCTGTTGTTTTGAATTTAATATAAATATGAATGGTGTATCTATTTACAGTGCCATGTACGTATATCTTAGAGAGTTATAGCTTTAAAATTGTTCTTGAGAGAGATTTTGAGCTCCAAGAATTCGTAGTGGAAGACAAAGTAATATTTTGAGGCAGGTATTATTTGGATAGCTCACACATTCTCTCTAAAATAGAATGTGATATGCAGATAATCGTATTATTCTTATAAATTTGGAAGATGTTAGTAGGTGGTAATAGTAATGAAATATTTTGTTCTATATGCTATTGTAATGTTGTAGTTTATGTGTAATTAACTATTGTAAGATTTCTTTAAATTAAAATGTCAAAGTTCTTTGTTTTATAGGACACCCATCTCTAAACGTAGTAATTAAAAATGTACCAAAAAAGTGCAGGCACTGCAGTGTGCTTAATAGTCTTCGTCCAGAAGTTATTATCGCTATCAACTTACTTAAAAATACAAACTACAAATAATTTCTTTCTTGTGGTTTTCGCTGTTTATCTGTATTTGAATAAAAATAGAAATTGTTAACACGTACGTGGTTTGAAGGATCAGTACCATAATTTAAATTTAGCTTTCAAACAATTTGAACGTAAATAAGAAAATACACAAAAAAAACTAGCAGGAAACTGATAAATATTTACATCGTAGTCAATGTGGTAACTGATGTTACTTTGGAAATTTGAAATTCCCGCTCGTGGGTATACAGCGCTCTGCAGAGAATCGCGAAACTTCACATATGCTCAGGCCGTATAAAGTGACGTTTGTTACACAATTCAGCAGGCCGTGGTTTTGTATTTAATTAGTTGTCACTTATTCGTAAATTATCGCTTGGTAAGCAGTCCACGGGCGCTTATTAGGTAATCAGTTCGGGATTGGTCGATTTTCAAAAAATGCATGGTTCCCATTGGGTGATATCTGTCATGTGATAGTTCTGAGTAGTAATCTCTTAAACACCTTTACATTAATCTATGTGTGCTAATATTCTAAATCTAAACTAAGGTAACCTACCTATACTGTTGTCTAATGGCTTTTGGTTAATTCCTTGATGTTTTCCAATTTTACGTCCACTCGCTCTATTATTTGCCTGTTAATAGATACTTATCTTAGAGTTCCATTTATCAGTAAATTTCTTGTATTCCTGACTATTAAATTGTCTTTCCGCTGTCTGATACTATACATTCAATTTGATATCTGGTAAATATAGATATTCATTTGGTTTATTTTTTTGCAAAATTATATTTGCAAATCTATACATATACAGGGTGTCCCAAAAAAATGGGACACCGATTAGTCATAGATTCCTTACGTCATAATAAATCGATTAAACCTAATACACCTTAGTAGAAAGTCCCTTCAGTAAGAAGTTATAGAGCCTTGAAGTTCAATTCTTTATTTTTTTGTTAATTTCCACAAATGTAGAGATATCGATTTGAATTTTGGTATATGTACTTACTATTATGTACTGCACTAATACGAAAAGTTTCATAAACTATACTTGACTGTAAGAGGCACTTTACCCATCTTTCTAAACTTTTTTTTGCTGTAACTTCGTTATCTATATTTTATATCGATTATTAAGTAGTCATGATCACAAAAACAATGGGTAATGATTGTAATCTAGTAAACAACCACAAGAAATTAATTAATGAAGTTGGTGATATCAGTTTTTTGTCTTTTGTGCTTACGAAAATGCTGCGATATAACTATCATTTCAGCATTGGAGAATTTGTTACGTAGCGGCATTTTCTTAAACATAAAAGAACAAATTCTTATGTCACTAATGTCATTAATTGATTTATCATTGTTTTTTACTAGATGGCCATTGTTTTTGTGATCATGGCTACTTGATAATTGCAAGTCTTAATGACAACCAGAAACCTTTGATGTGCTTTTAACGTAAACGGTTGCATTTAGGCTTAAGAACTAAGAGTACATTATTTTTGTGCTTTTTAATTCTTTTTTAAGCCTGTATGACACAACGCTAAATTTTGTGCAAAATTTACTTGTAAATTTTCAAATAAATTCACTGATTTTTTTTTCAAAAACACAATTTTCTGTTTGCCACGTGTGCTAAATTTGATGTTAAATTTGGCACGCGCACATGCTTAGTAGAAAATATTTTAAGTGGAAACAGTACCCTCTAGAGGGTATTGGTTTCTACCAATGCCTTTGTTTTCATGTTTTTTGTCGTTTGTTAGCTATTATCTGAGGTTGGGTAAAGGCATTTATCTTAGAGACCCTTAAATGTAACTTAGATAGGAGCGCCAACATTAAACACTTGGTTAAACAATGCTAATAAAATGCAGGTTATGTTTATGTTTACATTCCGCATCATGCGCTGCAGTTTAGTCTGATTACGATACTTCTGCGCATTTTTACAGGCATATTTACCAGGAAATTTAGAACAAGTTCTAAATAATTTACATGAAAATCGTACGACACTCATTAATGACCAATAGAAAAATTAGTTCACGAGCCGTATCCAAGACAACAAAAAAATTTCTTGGAAATTTTTTGTAGGTAGACATTACTTCTTTTTAGGGTTTGTGTCGTTACGATTTTCTTACCGAATCTCCATTCGAGCATTAATTCATATCCGTAAATTATTTTTCGTGCATTCAACAACGTCCTAATTTGCCCTCGCGTCCCGCTCGGGCAAATTAATACGACGTTGTTGGAACGCACTCAAAAAAATTTCCGGAAAGAATTAATGCTCTTATGAGATTATATGTGAAAATCGTACGACACTCATTAATGACCAATAGAAAAATTAGTTCACGAGCCGTAACCCAGACAACAACAAAATTTCTTGGAAATTGTTTGTAGGTAGACATTGCTTCTCTTTAGGGTTTGTGTCGTTACGATTTTCTTACCGAATCTGCATTCGAGCATTAATTCATATCCGGAAATTATTTATCGTGCATTCCAACAACGTCCTAATTTGGTTGTTGGAACGCACTCAAAAAATTTCCGGAAAGAATTAATGCTCTTGTGAGATTATATGTGAAAATTCAGCGCAGAATTTAGCAGCCAATTTTCTGTATGCAACGGTGCTTAATATGTTTATGATAATTTACAAATAAATTTTGCATAAAATTTGGCGTCGTGTCATACAGGCTTTAGATAGTAACCTAAATTTTCAAAAAAGGTTACAGATAACGAAGTTAGAGCTAAAAAAAGTTTTGAAAGATAGGTAAAGTGCCTCTTACAGTCAAGTATAATTTATGAAAAAAAAATTGTTAGTGTAGTACATAATAGTAAACATGTATACCCAAATTGAAATCGATATCTCTACATTTGTAGACATTAACAAAACAATAAAAAATAAAAAATTGAACTTCAAGGCCCTATAACTTCTTACTGAAGGGACATTGTACTAGGGTATATTAGGTTTAATCGATTTATTATGACTTAAGGAATGTATGACTAATCGGTGTCCCATTCTTTTTGGGACACCCTGTATAAAGGAAAGTCAACCCTGACTAATCAACGCAGAGCCGTAACCACTGGTACTACGAACTTGAAATTTCGGTGGAAGGTTCAATTTGTTACGTAAAGGTAGTGCTAGTGATAAGTAGTAGAAATTATTTCGCCCCGATTTTGAAAAATAAATTGACATTTGAAAACCTTTTATTTGCGTCGCAAAAATAGTCTATATTTATGTCCAATTTTTTAGTAATAACGTACATTTTATACAATTTAGTTTTGTGTTTCGAGTATTTATAAACATATCTACTGAAGATATAATCGAATTGGTTTTGCTATGTTGCGCTAGGAAAATATTTAGCTTCAAACCGATCTTGGTCGCTGATATTTTTGTTGCGGCGGCCCGAATAGTATACGATGGTGTAGTCATAAATTTTAAACTGAACGTTAGTATTCCACTCCCAAGTGTTTATATTATTCAGTTCAAATTTCAAAAACTATTTTACTTTGTCCATTCAAGTAACTTATGTTATTCGCAACCTGTTGAAAAGTGTATGTTATTTCTGTTCAAGGCAGGTTTTTCTGTAAGTGATCAAATAGTTGCTACTAACTATACTAATAAAAAATATGACAATGCAATTGAATTCTTTGTTAGAAATTTTACCAGGAGGCTACTTCAAAAATATAATTTTTATTTATAGCAAGTTTTCACACTTTTTACAAAAAAAAACATTTTTTCTCGGATTGAACAAAATAGTACATTGTGTATCTAGTACGAGAAGTGTAACATTCCCAGACGACTGTGTTGGGCGAGGCGAATGCCGAGCCCAACAAAACAGAAGTTTGAGAATGTTGCTTTTTGTCCAAGATCGGAAAAGTGTCGACTTTTCAGTCGTGTTTCCCGGCCAAAAAATGCATGATTTCGATATGTTTATGTGGTCGCTAGATAACAAGAACTAACAGTACCTACGCAAATGTATTCGTTGCTGATATGAAAGAAATAACAGTAATTAGTACCTAAGCATCTAAATAAATAACTTGACAATATTAAGAAGTGGTATACCGGTTATACCAGTGAGCATTCACAACATATTTTGTCCTTAATTCTCACTGGTAGAACGGTTTACCAGCATCTTTTGAAAAACTGAAAATAGATTTTTGATAAAAACTTTGTTTTTCAGTTTTCTGGCACCTCAAAGAACTCATACGAATTAAAATTTCAGTTTTTTCATGTAAACTAATTTTGCCCGTTAAAGGGTAAACACTAAAAATAGGGGCAATTGTTATTTGCCTGCGAAATGTAACTATGTCTACTGGAATGAGATTATTGGTACACAACTTACATGAGAACTGCTTAGATTTGCAAGTCTTAAATGGTCAAGCTACAGGCAGAAGAGTTTTATTACCGCGTCTAGATTTAACACTTTCTGATGTACATTACCAATTTGCTTTCGGAGAAGACCATTTCCTAAGCGCCTAGCATTTGTGATGACAATTAATAAATTACAAGGGCAAACGTTGGATAAAGTGGGAATATATTTGCCACAACCAGTATTTACCCATGCTTAATTATATGTCACGTGTGAGTAGTTTTGAAAACTTAAAATTTAAAATGTCACCTAATGGATTGTGCCACACGTTAAACATTGTCCACAAAGAAGTTTTGTAACTTAAAAAATATTTTGCAACGTGTCCCACTAGTTTTATTTTATATAATTGTTTTAAAATGCTATTTAATTTTCTTAAATTTCTAGACCATCCGCTTCTAACAAAAATTTTGAATGCATTTATTTTTCATTTTCTTTTGATGCTCCTTCATACTTGTAGTTTGCGTTCAGAAGTATTTGTATTTTATTTACTGTTCATACATGTAATTCTAAATGTAGGTTAACTTTCCCTATTACCACTTTTATAGACTACCTCATCACATATTATTTTGTAGTGACAGTAGCTTTACGTTCTATGTAATCATGCAAGGGTTGAATTTAGTGATTTTTTAAATACTTATCTCTTTTTACAATCACTAAATTGCAATCTTGATAAAATATGTTAACACCAAAAAAAAAATTGGCTTTTAAAGAATATGCAAATGATTTACCTATTTCCTTGCAACAAAGTTGCTCATAGCCCTGAATTTCAGGCACATATCAAAATAGTAATAGACTTTTTAGCATTACAATATTCTAATAGTGTATCTTTCAAACTGAATCAATTTTGCTATTCAAATGCATAATTTCGTTAATTCTCTGTATATGCAAACGATCGTTAAAAATGTCATTTTAATGTCCGTTTTCAACAAAACACTATTACAACACTTCTAAAAATCAATTACTGCAGAATTCAATTATCAGCTATAATTTACCCGCAATAATTTTAACAAATAACAACACGAAAGTGCTTGCCTAGAAATAACCCGAGGCGAAGCCGAGGGTTATTTCTAAAAGGCAACGCACTTGAGGAATGTTATTTGTGAAAATTATAAGGATTTATCACTGGCCGCGGTAAATTCGGAAAGATAAGTTCTTAAATAAATTAGCCATTTTCTGACAAATTAATTTGACACTTCATTATAATAATATTATGTTGGTGGCACTGTATGTCTACGTCAAATTTGAGGTTATCAGGTTAGCTTTTGCGTCAGTTTTGACACAGACTGACGGAAAAGCTAACCTGCTAACCTCGAATTTGACTTAGATTTACAGTGCCACCAACTTGTGATAGGATACTACTGAAATTTAATTAGGTAGTTTCCATAGTGATTGAAAATCACCCTAGGGTCGTTTTCACTTCAAGCATAATCTGATTTGTCAAACTGACTCACGTGATTAAAAATAATCAAATTGGATTGGTCTGCAATATATGTAAGAACTTATCTTAGTTATTTGTCAGTTACACAACTGCAATAATAATAATAGTAATAATATCCATACAGCAGATACTACGCCTTCATAGAATTATACAACCATACGTCATTCCAAGGATTTTTAACAATTCTATAGTATGCAATATGCACACAGAAGTAAACTACATAGACTTTTGGAGCTTATTTTTCATTTGTCAGCATCAATTAGAAAGCAATTCAAGATTAAATAAAAGAAACACAGAAAAGAGTGTTTAATAGTACTAAGTAAATATAAAGAAATCTAGAAAATAACCTTGTAAAATGTAGTAATTTTTTTATCAAAAAGGCTTAATATCTGTTTGTAACCGTATAAGGCAAAATTTATAATTACATAAATAATCTTTACTCGAATGATAATATTATATGATACAATACCATAATTTTTTAGGTGAAGATTACACAGTATTTGTGCCAACAGATCATGCTTTCCACAGATGGCATCCGATAGATTGGGGTTTCTATCCATTCAGTGTTCCAGAATTCACAGAAAATGTAATAATTAACCACTTCATAAAAGGAAATTACAGACAAGAAAATATTAAAGATGAAGAAGTTGCTACTACTTTGGGAGGGCGCCATGTTATTTTTAGAAAAACGCGTAAGGATTCAAGATTTTTTATATTTTTAAAATAATTTTAATTATAATAATACTAAACCTATTGTTTCATTGTTAATTACATTCTTTTATACCAAAATTTATGATAGATAACATGATTTGTACATTGCAGCGTCCCTAACAGTTAATGGAGTAGCAGTAGTAAAAGGAGATACACCTGTTGTAAAGGGTAACATCATGTTTACTGGAGAAGTATTGTTTGTAAATGAATCGGTAGTATCTCGCCTCCACCAACAACACAGAGACAAAGAGACGCCTCCGCTTCTGGCATTTCCTTGGTTTGGCGCTCAGTTCCTATCACACGCATTTCTTGCTCTAGAAAGAGATAGGAGGTTCTCCCACATCACCAGATTTTTAAATTTAGCTGATTTAGCTCCCCACGTTTCTGGAACGGGCTACACTTTCTTCGTTCCTGTAGACACAGCTTTTGAAGAACTTGGGCTTGATAAAATGCCTGACAACTATTTGTCTAATGGAGATGGTCTGCAAATCTTGCTGAACCATTTTGTGAAAGGAAGACTCTATGATCGAGATTTAAAGGATGGAATGGAACTGACAACCTTGGGCAATAACAGCATTAAAATTGCTCGTCTCAAAGGTATGTATTTATAAAGATTCTATACACAGCTACAAGTAAATAATGTGCTCTGTTTGTAGAAAAAGTGAAAGTTAACGAAGCTACGATAGTAGAAAGTGAGGTGTTTGTATACAATTTAGGGACCATGTTCTATATTGACAAAGTTCTGTTTGCTAAAAAAGATTTTTTACCAATTACCACTGTTGCACCGAAAGAACCAACAACTGCTCAATCTAGTTTGAGCACAGCAGATATTGAAAAGGTACCCGAAGAGCTGGCAGAAGAAAATGGATCTCAGCCTGATGTTCTCTTCGCTGATGCTGAAGCTACAACTGGAAATGTACCAAAAATAACAATTAGTCAAAATGCTACCATTAAATAAATTATTTTTAAATTTTATTAGTGGAGCATTAATTCCATATCAAGGTAGTCTATACCTATCTTAAATAACTAATTATTGGCAACAAACCTTAAAATTTACAGAAAACAATGTTTAAAAATGATGGATCACGCTAATTAAAAATCTCTGTCAAATTGTAAGTTATGCAACAAACACTTTAAATAATGTATAAACCCATGACATAACTCTAACTTCAATCATACACAAATATTGGAGCTTTTGACTTATTTGTGTTATTTAATTCGATCAAAAAGTCTTGCTATGTATACTTTAAAAAAGATTAAATTGTGGTGACTAGTAGTTAACATTGCTAATGACTGTGGTAAAGTATTACTGAAGTATAGATTTTTTAGCGTTAAGACTATATGAATGAATTTTTGCATTCAAACCTACAATAATCTTGAGCTAGTAAACTACTACGAAGCAGTGTGGATGGGTGTTTTGTAATGTTAGGATCAGAATCGAATGTGTTTTCTTGCTACCAATAACAGTCAACATAATACCCACATTATAGTAAGAGGCGATCCTTACTAGGTAATTTTTAAAATATCTGTTACCATTGAATGTATAAATTTCATGTCAATCATCCAGCCAAAACGCGTAGCAATTAGATATGTAAGAATGAATTTGACTGAAGTAAAAGACGTAGATAGACATGGTATAGTTCACAAATATTTTGCAAGTTTGTAAATTTTATGAAGTAACTTACACATATAAAAATAGATATGGTGTGTAGTTATAAATGTTACTACTTAATAAGTTTATAATTTAATAGTGTATTATTCAGTATATGTAATAACATGTTTTATTGTAAAAAGGGTGATTATTTTAGTACAAAAATATAGTAACAAAACGTGTTTTATTCTATTGTGTCTGACTTAAATGCATAACAAAATTTTGTTTTTATCTGCAGGTTGTAATCATTGCATTTTACCTACATTTTTAGTATTACTGCTACGTTTACAGGGTGTCCAAGATAAGGAGGGCCAGTATTAGTGATGTAAAAAAACGCGATTTTTTTAAATCGAATAAACAACCTTTAAAAAAACTACAAAAAACGGGGTTTTTTGTTTTTTTTTTCATTTTTGTAACTGGCGGCACGTTTTGGTAGGTATGGTTGGCAGCAGGTAAACAAATGACAAAATTTAAACTTATTTTGATTGTACATGCACCTTAAAGTTCAATAAAACTACAGCACAGACTAGACAAATGTTTAATATCAAAAGTAACATTTTATACCTACTGCCTACTCGTATTACGTATTACTCACAGAACAGCAAAGCGTATGCATGCGTCTATGCAAGCACCCCTGCCCCACCCCCACTGTTGGAAGTTGTTTTAAGCTGGACCTAGCTCTGAAACTGTCGAGCTGATCGACGAATCAAGTTATGTTAAATATTAGCGATTCATCAAAGTCATAAGACAGTGACATGGGCGACGTAAACTGCATGGATACTGACTCCGAATCAGTTGAGGACTCAGCCATGTCTGTTAGCGTTATTATAATATATCTGCATTATTATAATTTCTACATCCACTTTGGCTATGAAATGTAATACATTATTTTTCTTTAGAAATATGTGTTTTTTTTTGTTATTATAAATTCTATAATGCACTTTACCTATGAAATGTATTATTTTTATTTAGAAATATCTGTTTTCTGTTTTTCCAAAGAATATTACTTGTTATTCACTACACTTTAATTCTGAAAAAAACCTATTTTAAAAAAAACCAGACTGCCCGGTTTTTTTTTAACGAACGGTTTTTTTATGGTTGCATCACTAGCCAGTATAGAAATAGAAAAAAAGTTGCATAATTAAAGAACTAACGAATGAAGTCATTAATATGATTTTTCGTTTTTCAGTTATCTTAAAAACCGAATTTTTGGATTTTTAATTCTATTTTTTTTTTGTGGCGTTAATATTAAAGTTGGAATTAAACTGACAAAACTTACATTATCAATTTTTTTGTCCGATCATCTTCAAGCAACCATCACCAACTTCATTTTTTAAAATACGGTTCTGCTCTTTTGATATCAAATTTTAGAAACCCGTTTTTATTGTAAATTTAGCAATGTACCAAACATTATGGATAAATTACGTTTCAAGTCTTTTTGGCCATCATCAAGGAATTTTTGGATGCGGACCTGTGTACTAGAGCATTTCATAAGTTGTTTCAGTTTTTGTAATTTAAAGAAAGAAGTAATGAGCCAGAATAGATGTTTTTAATGCTTAATAATTACGCATGACCTTGGCATACACATAATTTTCAGTAGTACTCAATAAGTAATTAATTTATTGATAATTTTTCTCAATTGTAAACAATAATTAAAATTAGAAATAAAAAACTCCACTGTGGCTCATTACATTTTTCTTTAGATTACAAAACTGAAACAATGTAAAAAATACTCTACAACACAGGTTAGTACACAAACATTTCTTAATGGTAAAAAAAAATCGAAATGTAATTAAATCATAATGTGTGGTACATTACTGAATGCAGACTAAAAAGGGCTTCTAAGATTTAACATCAGAAAAGCAGGGCCGTATTTTAAAAAATGAAGTTGTTGATGGTTGTTCGAAGACAAAACGTTGCATAAAAAAATTGATAATGTAATTTTTAAGTCTATTAAAAGTTGATATAAGTTTTGTCAATTTCGCTCTAACTTTAATATTAACGCCAGAAGAATAGCATAAAGAAATAAAAATTCGATTATTTTTTAAGGAGGTAACCCAAAACCGAAAAAGCATATCAACGATTTCTAACCGCTATTTTGTTAATTCTTTAATTACGAATTTTTTTCCTATTTAACCAAATTTGTATCTCCTACTTTTAATTAGAGTGCTTTATTAACCAGGCAAGCTTATCCCACTAGATTTTGTGTCAGGGATTTTAGCGCCAAGCCATTGGCTGCGCTGACCGGTAACTGTGCGTTCTGTCGTCTGTCAACCAAGCAAGACTAGAAACCGTTGGAGAACGTACTGTTCGATCCAGACGAACACTGCATGCTGATTTAAATCTTGGTGCATTCCATTACGATACTAATTATAATTACAGTCTTCATCCAAGTGTGGTTATTTAAATCTATATACAGTGTGTAGGTGTTGTTCTGTGCTGTCAACTGTATCTGTCAGTTCTATTGAGTTCTGTCACTCGTCACTGTTGTTTGAACTAAGGTACTATTAAAGTTCTCTCTAGTTAACAGTGTTTTCGTTTCGATTTTTTCCACTTTCTTTTTATTTGTTTAAAAACCAATCTTTTTCAAGACGGATTAAATTAAATGACATGATCGTTGTTTTTCCGACTGACCGTATGCTATTTGGAAAGTAACTAGAATTTGAATTCGCCGCCACTTTCAGTAACTCAAAATGGCGGATAAGCTTGCTCGTATAAATATAGTACCTTACTTTTAATGAGCCCTACCTACTGGCCCTCCTTATATTGGACACACTGTATATTGCCTACATTTCCAGCAGCTTTTAAGAAATTACACACAAAACTAATAATTAGTTTAAAATAAGATAAAACAAGTTAATTTCTGCTAATGCCAAATTGACATCCTACTTACTTTAAGTTACAAATAGAGAACAAGTAAACTACTTTATTTCCTCTTGACTTGTTAAACGGTCGTTTACTGTCCTCTGACCTGACTCGGTAAATGAGTCTTTACAAGCATGGTGCCTGTAAAATGTTGCCATGGTGACTTTACAAGCACATTAAATTCTAATAAACATATCCTTTATTAATCACTAATATTTTCAGCAAGAAGAAATAAAATATTGTACGCGGCTCACTTGCAATTAGCCTTTATTGGGGCTCACCGTATTACAGGCTCACCCAGCAAATAATCCGGCCCGTCCATAAAAGCTAATTTTCTAAGTTTGCCAGGTAAATAAATAACTATTTTCTACTTATATAGCTACAGGTTGTCTAAAATTATATGGAACATGGCAATTCCATGAGTTGGAAAAGGTTTGAACAACATGTGAGCCACAATTTTTTTCAGAGTTTGCTGTGATTCGTGTTATACATTTGACAGTGCTGAAGTATATTGTTAGTGGCACTGTCAGTCTATGTCAAATTCGAGGTTAGCAGGTTAGGTTTTGCGTCAGTCTGTGTCAAACAACATACAAAACCTAAGCTGCTAACCTCAAATGTGACATAGACTGACAATGCCACCAACAATACACTTCAGCACTGTCAAAAGCATTACATGAGTCACAGGTAACTCTGAAAAAAACATTGTAGCTCACATATTAAAGTCTACACATTAGCTTTTTCTGTGACGCCAGAAAAAACAAAATATAACGTTTAAAACGTATGTCTTATATTGCATTGAAATTCAAAAAGATCATTTATATCGCAGGTAGTAGACTTTAGAAAAAATTTGACAACACCTAACCATTAATGTAAGGGATGCTCTAAATAGCACATTATTGAAACCAAGACATTCTTGATCTATGTAATCCGACGTTTCTTCTCGAACAAGTCTCTAACATTTATAGATTTTAGGTTTGCTCGTTATTGCAGGTTATTTTACTGTCATTTTGGACAAAATTTCACATTGACAGTATTATAAAACAAGCCATACTTAAAGCAAACCTGACCAAAAACTGCAGATTATTTGTTTCATCCGGTTCCTTATAATTAAATAAAGAGAGAAAATTGTTACACAGCAAAAGGGTAATGTGTAGACCTTATCATTTGCCATAGGAGAAACCGAAATGGTAAATGCAATCATTACTTTGGTAGCTAGGCAAAATAACACTTCTTTTATTGGCTCAGGAGCATCGTGCAGCGGAGCGTGGTTTATTCTACAGACCAAAACGTTCCAATATTCAAATGGGTTTATGGTGAAACCTCCATCAACAATATAATAAGAAATTGATTTATTACTGCTTATATAGACGTACATGGTAGATAATTCAGGCATTAGAATGAAATGGTTGCGCATTTTACTGTAAAAATGCTGTGGAATACGAAGAGTTCCAAATGAAGGTAAGCAAGGAATGGCATGACATTATAGTTTGTGCCTGTGCACAAGAACAACGATCGAACTCTACTCGTATTATTCCTCAACAAACTGACATTGACAAAGACTGTAAATACTTAAAAAATAGATAAAAGTCCTATAAAATATCAGTTGGGTATCAAATGTTTTCAGATCACAAAATACAATAAATGTTTTTCATGTGCGGATGGCAATAGTTGGACACCATGTAATAGACCTTTTTTTTATAAATAGGCTACATACATTATTTGGAGCTTCATCAAAATCAGATAGTTCCAACACTAAGAAATATTCCAGAGCTAGATTTTAATACAATGTGATTTCAGTAAGACGGCTGCCCTGTTTACCATACATTGGCTGGGGATACTTGTTTAAAGTTTTTGGGGATCATTTAATCAGCAGAAGTGGCACTGTTAAATCGCGGTGTTAGATCCCGAGACTTAACTCCTGTTGATTTCTTAATGTGGCGCTATTAGTTTAGAATCATCTTAAAGCTAGAAATTTAGAACAGCTTCAAGAAAGAACAGTAGCTGCATTTCAAAGTATGTATTATGCCAAATATGCATCCCAATTCGTGGGAATTTTTTTGTCACTTGTGCTAGGTCCAGATAGTTCAAAACTCTGCTCAGGATCGTTAAGACACATTTGGGGCTAAGATTTTCATAGAGATGTCCTTTTGGTTTCGCAGAGGATCTTTGACGTAACCTTCAGCTACACTGCTCGACTTCCACCCTCCATGCCCATTCAAACATGTCAAATCTGCTCTGTAGCTGAAGTTCTATGTCAGCAATGTCCTGTGTATTCCGTCGTTTTCTAATTTAAAATAGAATGCTACTCTTTTACAAACATTGCCGATTGTATGTATGCCCATTAAAGATCTATTACATTTTCTGTTTATAAGAGGGCCAAACTGCAATTATTGAGAATTGGAAAATCTAGGTAGCCATGATAATTTTTATTAATAGCGCTTTGTTTATCTGTCAAATGTGATTGCGCTTGTCAAAATCAGGTTAATAGTATTCAGTTTTTAACGATTTAAATTGTCGAAAAAATGGAATTATCACCAGAGAAGTTTCGCATCATGATATTTTACGATTTTAAAAAGGCTTGAGTGCTTATGACTGAGAACAAGTTTGAAATTGGCTTTTGGTAATCTCGCCCCTTTGTTGGCTACAATTTATAGATGGTACAAAGAACTTCAACGTAAATGTAAATCTGTTACCCACCGAAAAGGAACAGGACCTCCTATTACAGCTGTTACAGAAGAAAATATTGCCGCTGTAAAAAAAATGGTCGCTGACAATAACCGAATTACCTATGCAATGTAAAAAATGTCAAGAATACGGACATACTCAAAACTACTGAGGTAGAGCAGCAAGGTGCGTTAAATGCGCAGGAAAACACCATACAACAAAATGCGATAAACCGAAAGATACGAAGCCAAAATGCATTCACTGCGGAGGATGTAGTACAGCAATAACCCTTCAAAACATAAGAAACAAAAGACTAAATAAGCAAATCCCAGTAAGACAAGAAGTTAACACAGACAGTGTTGAAAATAGGCCTATACATCAGAGGCAAGAAGAGGCGACTGTAGGTAACTCACGTCCAAATACCAAACAATAAAACTCAGCGAGATGACTCTGGCCCTGATACTCCAACCTTAATACTCCATCAGATTAAGATCTGGATAGAAGAGCAGGAAAGGAAACCAGAAATAATTAACAAAACAATCTTAGATAGATTAACTAGAATAGAAAACATAATTAACATCAAAACACAATAGTAATGGCTAATGAACTTAGAATTCTTGAATGGAATGCTAACGGACTTTTGCAGCACCAGCAAGAATTATTAATAATACTAGAAACTCAAAATATAGATGTATGTCTAATTCCAGAGACATACTTCACGAGCGAAACATGTATCAAACTAAAAAGCTATCAAGTATATCATGCTGTGGATACAGAATGCAGCCAGAGAAGGAGCAGCTATTATAATTAAAAATAGTATACACCAGGAGTGGCGAACCAATGGCACGCGGCAAAATAATTTGGGCACGGCCTTAATTAAGGAATTTAGGTACCTCATCGACACAATTTATTTTTTCGTCTACATTTGAGGTCATAGTAACCAAGTTCATTGTGAACAAGGCTACCTGTGCCGGAACGGCAACAGACTACGCGACAGAGATAGGTAGATTTAGCGCGAATTTCTGACCGAACGGATGTGAGTGAGCTACGGAGTGATCTAGCGCGGGCGACGCGGAGGGACGGCGAGAGAGGCGCTGTTAAGCTTAGTTGGTAGTTCGCATGCAGTATTTGAAATAACTAGTTGGATTTTACTTTAAGCATTTATTTTGTAAGTTCTCCCCTGGATCGGGGAGCCCTATTCACATTTATTTTTAAATATTGAATAAATTTTCCCCTGCGTAGCTAGGCAACCCTATTTTCAGCAAATTACAGCTATGTTGCTATCAATTTAGACCACTCTGCATTCCAATAGTTTTTCTGGTGGTCCTTTTCCAATTTTTGGGAGATTTTGATAACCTGAGTTGAATTGCGTGTGGTAGTATTTCTCGACCTTTTCCATCCCAGCCTTCGCTTGAATAAGTTGGTTGCCCCTCAGCTTCGTGCTTCACCAGCTTAATCATAGCTTGGTTCATTTGTGAGTGAGAATTTGGAAGCAACGAAAGCCCACTGAATGTTAGGATAATTGTTTATGGTTGCAATCCTTACGTTCACTACGCTCTTGCGGAATTTTGGGGCCCACTTTCGTTGTTTGCACGGCACTCCAGGCTGTTCGCCACCTCTAGGTTAGTCTTCTTCAGCTCCCGCCTTTTAGCTCGGTTATGTACCTAGGAATATGTATTTTTAGCCTATTTCTACCTGGCATTTGATGGCACGTCGTGGCTTCATTAACCATTTCTTTAGAAAAAGTGGCACGTAGATCAATGGTATACACCATTATGAGAAAGGAAAGATTGAGAAAGAGGCAAACAAGCTGCCAGCATAGGCATAAAAACACAAAAGTATCAGATTACAGTAGCAGCGGCATACTTCCCACCCCGACATAATCTGAAAAAAGATTATATAAACTTCTTTCAAACTTTAGGTGAGAGATTCCTCGTAGGAGCAGACTTTAATGCTAAACACACGCACTGGGGGGCGAGACTAACGACAGCTAAAGGTAAAAACCTCTACCAAGCAATCACAGAAACTAACGATAATTGGCACACAACTGGTAAACCAACGTATTGGCCAACCGATACCAACAAAATCCCAGATCTACTGGATTTCTTTATTTAAAGAAAAGTACCGACAAACTTTATACAGATCCAAGACTTTGATGACTTAATGTCTGACCACTCACCTATCTTGCTGACGTTAAAGGAAAACATAACAGCTAGGGAACCTAACCCTACATTAACTAACAGGTTTACTGACTGGGAGGGCTTCAAACTAGATCTCAGCGAAAATATTTTGTTAAACGTATCAATTGAAACAAAAGAGCAATTGGAATACAAAGCAGAGAAATTTATGTTGGATATTCAAAAAAAAATAAGGGCGACGAGGAATAATTACCCAAAAGAAATTATAGAGCTAATAAAAGAGAAAAGAAGAGCTAGAAAGACGTGGCAGAGATCCAGAACAAGAGAAAACAAGAATGGACTGAATTCCCTTACACCGCAACTCAAAAGAGAAATTCAAAAGATTAGGAACAAAGCACTGAATACCTAACGGAAGATCAAAGCACCGAACACTCACTCTGGAAAGCTACTAAGAGAATTAACAGACCAATAAAACATATTCCTCCGATACGCAATGAAGATGGATCTTGGGCAAGAAGTAATAAACGAAAATCAGATATATTTGCAACTTATTTAGAAGACATATTCCAACCGCATGCAGAGGAAATCCAAGTGCAAGTTCAAGCAGAACCAATAGTAGTAATGGCAAATATACCACTAACTACTCCCAAGGAAATATCCAGAGAAATAAAAGAAAATATCAACCCAAAAAAAGCTCCGGGATTCGATCTGGTCAGTGGAAAAATACTATAACAGCTACCTAGGAAGGGTATTGTGAAACTTACACACTTGGTAAATGCAGCATTTAGGCTCTAACATGTTCCAATCTTATGGAAAACAGCTGAAGTTATAATGCTACCTAAACCGGGAAACCTATTAACAATGTTAGCTCATATAGGCCAATATCATTGCTGCCTATAATATCAAAGCTGTTTGAAAAGCTATTTTTAAAAAGAATGAAGAAAATAGTTGAAGAACAACAACTCATCCCTCCACATCAGTTTGGGTTTCGTAGTAAACATCTATGGTAGATCAAGTACACCGAATTGTAGATATGATCGAAAAATCCCTCGAGGAAAAGAAAATATGCTCGGCTATATTTTTAGATATTGGCAAAGCATTTGACAAAGTATGGCATGATGGTCTACTAATGAAATTAAAAAGATACTCGCCTAGCCAGTATGTTCAGCTCTTGGACTCATACTTAACAGACCGAACCTTCAAAATTAAGCAAGAAAGATTATAAAAGCCGGGGTCCCTCAGGGAAGTGTTCTTGGGCCAGTATTATATCTTCTGTATACATATGATATTCCAGTAAAAGAAAATATCCAATTAGCTACATTTGCGGATGATACCGCAGTACCAGCTATAGGAAATATATAGAAGAAACAACTGCCAACCTCCAAGGCGCAATTAATGAAATAAACACATGGATGAAAAAGTGGCGAATAAAGGCTAATGACGAAAAATCCACTCATGTTAATTTCACGAATAGAAAAATAACCTATCTTCCAGTGAATTTGAACAATAATACAATCCCACACCAAGGAATGGCCAAATACCTAGGCCTAAACTTAGATGCAAAATTAAAGTGGAAGAAACATGTTAATCAAGAAGTTTGCCAGAAGTCATGAGGGGAGGCTTCACAGCAGGCGCGTGCTGGGACTCTACAGAGGGCCCGGGCATGAAAATTTTGGGAAAGGCCCCTAAACAATACCCATGGCAAAATTTTTATTTTTTCAAGGTTGTAGGATATAAAACGGTAGAACTTTAATCGAGAAATATAGTATAAACAGTAATTGGTGTCGTAGAATTAGGAAGGGTTACAAAACACAAAACTAAATAAAATGTATTCAAAAATAATAGTTACATATTGAATGTATCAGTGTCGAATGTAGCTTGAACAAGCGTCCACGTACGGCTGAGTACAAAATAAAATAAAATAATATAAAAATAAATAAATTAGTCACGAAAGAAAAACTTTAACCGCGACGCCCGTGTGGGTCGTCCAATACAACTTTTTATCCATTACCTCTATTAAGTCTCTTTAACTTATTTTTTCTTCTGAATTTTTTTACACTAACATGTTATTTGATATCAATAACATTTAAAAATTACAAGCAAGACTTGAATTAATTGTTACGTATCCATAATAATTATTTCTCCTCGACTTTTCTATTTTTCCCTCACTAGTGACTGACTAATGATGAACTTGTTTTATTTGAAATAACTGTAGTAATATTTTTACTTTGGGAAGGTGTTGAATAATAGCTATTTATATAGCAAGTACATCATTTGAGGAGTTTATTTTATGGCCGAGATAGTTTTGTAAGCTAGGTCAATAATAGTTAATAATGTATTGAGGGCATAATAGGTTAATTATAGTAGAGGAAATGTTTAAAGGGCGACTCAAAGCGGAGAGCTTTAAATTTCTCGATGGTTATAATTAACGTAATTATGCACGTGGCACATACAGAATTTTATTTTATTTTACTTTTGAAATGTACACAATTGAAGGATTCAGTATTTTGGCTACAGACTACCTCGTCATCGTTGTGTTGGAGCTGATTGTTGGTGTTGCTATACCATATTGTTAATCTTTATTATACTGCCTATCAACTTTATAGACCCTCAGGCCATAACAGTCACATTACGCCCGCTATTAAGAGCCAGCATAGTTATGTATGTACCAAGGGTATTATGAAGATGTTTATGCATTTTCGAGGGCGACAAGTTTACAAGCCTGAGGGCTCTGGCACGAGGGTTTATGTCACCCGAGGGCTATAAACATCAAGTAAGGCCCATGGTACATACACTGTTTTATTTTCCACTTTGAATACGCAAATAACTTGAAAAGCTTGCCCGCCCGAGAGGGCATAATGAGCTGGCGTTATCATTACGCCCTCTCTTTACGCCCTAGGGCGTTATAGACTACTTTATATACCTCGTATCACAGATATAAATAAAAAATCAGTGAAAAATAAAATAATATTATGGTTTTAAAATGAAATAAAGTCAAACTAGCTCTATAAAAAAGTTTATATTCGACTGCTAAAACTGATAAAAATCGAGTTTTGACGTCTATTCTGTAACAGAAAGAAATTTGACATTTGGCTTGATGGATCTTGACAAGCAGCGCAGAGTTGTTCTTACAGCTGCTTAAACGATTAATTAATATTTTAGTCCAGTCACTATGTCCAAAAATAAGGCCTTTGCTGGAAAGTGAAGGGAAATTTGAAATTCCTTTTTTGGGGTGTTTGGGGGGTCTAGCAAAGCTTAACTTCAAGTTGTCGACCAAGATTTCCTATGTGCTATTTCCGCCATCTTGATAAATGAGTGCGTTAGATTTTTTTGCGATAAATAGGTTCCCGTTAACACTACGTAAAAATAATGTAGATATCTTTTTTAGAATTTTGAATGCTCTACAATTTATGTTCTATTACTTTTTCGCGTACGAGCGATATTTGTCGAGATATCGAACGCGAAAGGAGAGCGTGAAAAAGTCGAGATTTTTTTTCGAGCTTCTGGGCTTGTGTCTCATTTCTCTTTCTATTTAGCGAAAAAGTAGCCATTATCAAATTTGTAGATGTTGCAAATAGCTTCAATTTGACCTATTATAAATTGATATGCGACTAAAATTATGACTTGTAGAGCGGGCCAAAGTTGTCAAGTCGGCGCTTAATTTTTATTTCATGTATCGTACTTCTACATAAATGGCATAATAAACTTCATTGCATTATGAGAATCGTTAAATTTCAAGTAGCCAGTACGTAAATTGTTATTTTTGACGTTTCTGCTATAGAACTTCGGTTTAGAAATAAATATTTTGTAAACGTGTTATTTCTAGAGATTACAATGGGTGATTGTTTCATATGTAAAACACATTTGATCAGAGACGTTTACGTGGCCAAAGTGAAAGCTGTGAAAACTCTTTTAGCGGCGAGCGTGAAGAGGGGACACGATGAACATCGGTCTATGTTTGAAAGAGTGGTTAATGTTAGTGTGCATAGAGCATGCTACAAGAACTATTGCAATGAAAGACTAGCCTCGATCGCTTCTCACCGAAGTCAATTTGCAACAGAAGAACCCGAAAAACAACCGAAGTGTGAACCTTTATTTGATTTTAAAAATAATGATAATGATTTTAAATTTACTAAACATATTTCAAAATGTCTGCAAAAATCATATAGTTCCTTGAAACTTATTTATCAAAATCGACAATTTTTAAGTGTAAATGTTAAAACCGTTTTGTGTAATGCATTAATCTTGTCCTGTTTTGATTATTGTGCCGTTGTTTATGATTCACATTTAACTAGCTTTAATATTGCTAGAATTCAGAAATTATGTTTACGCCTCATATTTGGAATACGTATATAAGAAAGAATTCCTTATAAGCTGAAAGATTCAAACTGGCTTAATATGAAAGAAATGCGCTTCTTTCATTCTGAATGTCTTTTCCACAAGATCATTTTGAGTAAATCACCGAATTACTTATATCGAGAGATCCAAAAAAAAAAAAAACTGTTCCTCAGCGGGCTGTGGAAATTCAACGTATGAATAATATGTTGGTGACACTGTACGTCAATGTCAAATTTGAGGTTAGCAGGTTAGGATTTGCATCATTTTGTGTCATAACTGACGGAAATCCTAACCTGCTAACCTCGAATTTGACATTGACGTACAGTGTCACCAACATATTATTCATACCTTGAATTTCCACAGCCCGCTGAGGAACAGTTTTTTTTTTTTGATCTCTCGATACAACAAAATAAAGTTTAGAACCGACTTTAAATATAAGATTTATCTACTTGATGAAATATAATGATTCCAATAATGCAATGAAGCTTGTTATGTCATCTACGTAATAGTACGATACATTAAATAAAAATTACGCGAAAACTTGACAACTTTGGCCCGCTCTACAAGTCGTAATTTTAGTCGCATATCAATTTATAATAGGTAAAATTGAAGCTATTTTCAACCTCTACAAGTTTAATAATGGCTACTTTTTCGCTAAATAGAAAGAGAAATGCGACACAAGCCCAGAAGCACGAAAAAAAATCTCGACCCTTTCACGCTCTCCTTTCGCGTTCGATATCTCGACAAATATCACTCCTACGCGAAAAAGTAATAGAACATAAATTGTAGAAAATTCAAAATTCTTGCAAAGATATCTACATTATTTTTATGTAGTGTTAACGGGAACCGATTTATCACAAAAAAATCAAACGCACTCATTTATCAAGATAGCGGAAATAGCACATAGGAAATTTTGGTCGACAACTTGAAGTTAAGCTTTGCTGGACCTCACCAATACCCCAAAAAAGAAATTTCAAATTTCCCTTCACTTTCAAGCAAAAATGACATAGTGACTGGACTATTTTAGTTTAGAAAATAAATTTGCACAAGGTATTTGCTTAAGTTGGATTGTGAGAAGAAACTTGTATAGGTTAGACTCAGATGCCGAATTCGCTCAATTGCCCAAATAGAATACTCAATACTCAGTACAAGAATTGCGTAAAATCTAAATTCGCTCAATTTCCGAATTAATTGCCAAATTCTTGCTCAGTTGCAGTATTGGCCAAATTAATTTCGGTAATTGAGCCAATTTGGCATCTGAGTATCATACACATCGAATACAGTAGAACATAAATTATAGTTGCATATAACCACAAATACATACGATACAGAACTAATGCACTTCACATTACGAAAACAGTGTCTACAATGATAGCTATAAGAGGACTCTACATTTGCCAAGGAAATTTCAACTTCAAAGTCAGTGTCTAGACTTTCTTCATTTTCTTGTCCTTGTTCATCTTGATCATGTTGTTAGCTTTATCTGTCTCATAAATGTTTTCAAAATTTCTTTTTGGAAACTGAGGCCACAGTTTGGCAAACGTCATTAGCTTTTCCTTAATTTTTTTTTGCTTTTTAGAGTGCCGGAATAACTTCACAAATTCTATTGAGGGAGTTCAATGGCATACTTTGACTAATATGAGGAAATCTAGAAATCAAGTATTCTAAATCACCATAAAATAATCAATGATCCACAAATCTGGTGTCTATACTGACTATAATTTGGTTCCTCACAACATTATTAACGTGGTCAAACGAAAGTGATCTTCATTTTGATAATTTATATTTTTGAAAGAACAGACTATTGTAAGAATAGTCCTAGGGCCCGGCAACTCAGGGCCTACCGGGAAATGCCCGGTAGCCCGGCGGGCCAGCACGCGCCTGCTTCACAGACATCCAAACCAAGAAGCTCTACAACTTCTAGTTAATCAAGATCTTGTTCGTAGGCTCAAAAGAACAAAACTCTTTGAGTTAGTGTAATGCGAAGTATAATACATTAGTGAAAAGCAGAGTATTGTGCTAGTGTAGCCACGCCAGGGATGTGTGCAAAAGTTACAGAAACTAGGATGGACGAATGGAAACATCCGGACTAATAAGTAGGTATTTGTAGTAATTTAGGCCATAAATAAAATGTTAGTTAATCTTAAAGATTAGGTGCATTGTCAAGTGTTAAATAAAAAAAACCTATGCAATGATAAGAGTCACGTCTCAAGATTGGATTCGCATCAGTGAGAACTATACTAAACAAACACTTACACTTAAAAAAGGTTGTAAGTCGATTTGTAACACATCAGCTTACGAATATTCAGAAAGCGGAACGTGTAAGAATTTGTCAACAAACCTTAGAACTGTTAAATAATAGTGGCCATCGCATTATATCCAAAACTGTAACAGGTGACTAAATATACATACCTTTCTTGATGTTCCTACTCATCAAGAAAGTCGAGTTTGGATACATGAAGACGAGGAAATGCCACCAATAGTGAAAAAGCAACGTGCAATGAAGAAAGTTGTATACGCTGTATTTTTCAGAAGTACAGGTTTGGTGTTTACAATTAAATTAGAGGAACAAAAGACTGTCACAGCTAAATGGTAGGTGGAAATTGTCTGCCTAATGTCTTCAGTAAAGTGCCAAAGATGGGAATGATGTTACATCATGATAATGCATCTTCCCATACAACAGCATTAAAGCTACGGTCTATCTGGAGTGGAAGTGCACGTGCAATGAGCGTTGCTGAATGCGCATCCGGATTACGCACCAGATGTGGTCTATTTACAATGCGCACTGCGCTTCAGTTGGTGAATATTTTCTTTCGTTGTGTGAACTATGGCAAAGAGAAATATATTAATTTTGCTTCTAGAAGAGGAGGAAGATGATGAAAATAAATTACTATTATCAATATTCAACGCCATATATTTTCACATACAACATTGTCTATATGATTTTTCAGTAGCATCAAATAACGCACGATGGCGTCACACACTAATAATCAATATTTCGTCTTGTTCCTTCAAAAAGTTGCAGTAATTTTTTTATTTTTCGGCTGTCATCTTCATTTGATGGCAAACATGTACAGCAGAGCAAACAATATCCGCAGCAACTATGCGCATCAATCGCTCCGACAGGTCTCATGCGCTGACGGAGTGCACTGCACATAGAACGCTTGCATTTAATTAATGTACAAAGTAATTCGTGCGGATTGCGCACCGCGCACTCAGCACCAGATAGACCGTAGCTCAACTATTCAGTATTTAGCTAAAAAGGGAATAAAACAATAGAACATCCTCCATACTCGCCAGATCTTGCAATGTGTGACCTTTGGCTATTCTATGAACACAAGAAACATTTGCGAGGGAGGTTTCATTCAGAACAGGAGATAGATGTAGCTGTTAGATCCTACTTTGAAGGGATTCCTAAGCAAGCTTGGCTCGACGCATTCAAATAAAGAAAGGAGAGAATGTTAAGTGTATTATTGTGGACGACAACTATTTTGTACGTATTGAAAATAAAAACATTGAAAAGTTCTACTGATTTTTCTATTCTCAATAATTATAGCTTGACCCTCTATATTGTACGGAAAATCGGAACTGATTCATTTATTTTGGCTGTAATGAAGAGTACTGTCTATAAAAATTTATAAATTTCTATCCAACCAGAGTAAACAAAGTGCCATTTACGCCTATTCTCAAAACAAACCACCTGAAAGAACTTGTATACTAGACCCTGTTTATATCTACATTAGTCTAAAACCTACCTTCATTTCTAAATATTGTCTGTAGCTTCGGACAAAAATCTTTCAAATTGCTCCTTAGTGAAGACTTTTGTCTTTCTTGATCTATAAGTTTCATTCTATTTTTATAGCTAAGCATATAACTTTGGATATTTACTTATATCTACCCCGTGTTTAATATTTAACATAGATTTCATCACTGAATAGCGAGACCAAATCGTTGAGCTCTTTATTTTCTGAGAAATCACCAGATCAGAGAAGTAAGCTAATAGTACACTCTCAGAATAGCTTTTGACTTTATTTTTCTCACACCAATTAATGAATCTTTCATATTGAGCTTTGTAAATATTGCTGGATTTTGTTACGAGTAAATCATATATATATAACGCGTTCACCGGCCATTCAGGCCCATTGCTGGGCAATTTTTCTCCACTATTTCCGGTCCTTCGCTGGTTTCCTCCACTATACTATGCCTTTATCTCTGAGATCTGATTTTACTGCCTCCATCCGTTTCTCGGTCGCCCCTTCTTATGCCTTGCGGGTTTGCTTTTAGTACCTTTTTGGTCTTCTTGTTGTCTTCTAAGTGCTCTATGTGACATAACCATCCCATCCTCTGTGCTCGTAGGTACATATTGGGTGATTATTGCTGCCCAGCTCTTCGTTATTTCTTCTTTCCCATTCGTCTTGTTTTTCTACCTCCAAATATTCTCCTCGACACCTTTCTCTTCCATACTTCGAGCTTCTCTATTTCTACTTTGTACATCACCCAAGTTTCACATCCATAGGTCACTGTATGTCTTAACACTGTTTTATAGAGTCGTAGTTCCTCGATACACTTTTTGACTTCATTATTTTCCTTAATGCACCCGCACACTTATCCCCTTTCACCAACCTTGCTGCTATTTCTTTGCTGTTGCTACCATCTTCCGTTATTAACACACACAGGTATACAAAAGCCTGCACTTTGTCCATTTTCATCACCCTCTTGTTTTCTAGTGTAATTTCTCTTTCGTGCTTATTCCAGCTTTTCCGCCCATCACCATATATTGCGTTTATTCTTTGTTTATAATCAGCCCTGCCTTTCTTACTGCCCTATCGAAATTCCTCGTTATTTTTTGCAGCTCATTTGATGTTCTCGCTAGAAGCGTAATGTCATCGGCGTATGCCAGGCACTAGTGACTTTTTTTCATTAACAAAACCATGGTATTAATTCCACTTTCTCTGATTATCTTTTCCAGCATTAAATTAAACAGAGCTGTGGACAAGGGATCACAGTGCCTCAGTCCATTGCTGACTTTAAAGGGGTCGGACATCCCACCATTGACTTTAACTGTATTTGATGTGTCGTTTAGCTGAATTAATTTGTCCAGTATCTCAAAATCCTTCATTGCTTGGTATAGTCGTTGTCTTTTTATTTAATCGTACGCTCTTTTAAAGTCTATGAAAATAGTATGGATCTCTATATTATACTCGTAGCATGTGGTCTGTATTTCTTTCAAAACAAACACCTGATCCATTAGCGAACGATTCTTACTAAAACCACATTGATATCCACCAATCACCTTTTCTGCCACTACCTGTAGTCTGTTTTTAACAATTGAGGCTAATATCATGTACACCGTGTCCAAGAACGCAATTCCTCTGTAGTTCTCACACCGGGTTTTCTCTTCTTTTTTATACACAGGGATCAAAGCTACCGCATTTCATCTATCGGGTATCCTGCTGTCTCGCCATACTTTTTTTATTATTTCAAATATCCTGTCGCTTATCTCTTCTCCTCCATACTTTATGAACTCTGCTGAGATCCCATTCCTGCCAGGGCTCTTCCTATTCTTCATATTTGCTATTACTCTCTCCACTATTTCTCTTGTTGGCTCCTCCTCTATCTCTGCATGGTTCAACTTTAACTCTAGTACTCCATTTTCGTTTTCTACTTTCGTTTCTTCATTTAAGATTTCTTCAAAATATTCTTTCCATCTATTTATGATTTCATTTTCTCCTGCTAGTAAATTCCCGTTTTTATCTTTGCAGAATAGAATTTTGTGTTGTGGTCCTTTACGTATTTTCTTGCCCTCTTGATAAAAGTTCCTAATTTCTTTCCTCTTGTAACTTTTCTCCATGAGCCCTTTTGATTCTTCTGTATGTACTCTTTGTTTCTCTTCTTTGTTCACGTTATTTCTCTACATTGTCTGGGAGTTCTGTTTGAATCATCCTTTCTCTTGCTGTTTGTCTCTTATCGCGCTCTTTTCTACATTCGTTATTGAACCAACTTTCCGCCTGATTCTTCCTCTCTCTATCTGCTACTTTCTCTGCTACTATCTCTATTATTTTTTAAAAATTTGTCCACTTTATTCAACAGTCGAGATTTAAAAAAAAATTTAAAAATGCAGATGAAAGGCTCTACAGAATGCCATCATTCGGAAGTGATGTAAAGCCGTGGGTCCCATGTTACTACAATGTGTAGCATGTAAAAGATCCCTTGCTAGGGTTGGAACTCCTTAGCCTCTGCAAAATTCTAAGTAGGACTAAGGTACCTGGTACTCTGCATGCTTAGACCATATCCACGGGGTTGGCAAAAAGGGCCTATGAAGGCCTACTTTCTTGACTTCAGTCTTCACAGGCCACATATGTGTCTGAAAGGTTAGGTCATGTCAAGGCTGACTTTGATTCAGGAAAACTTTACAGGCTGGATCCATGGCGCAGAAATGGACAGATCATCAAGGTTGCCCAAATGAGACCTTACAAAGGCAGGCAGTGAAATAAAGTCTGTTAAAACTAGGTACTTAAAAGTGAAAACTTATTTATCAAAATAGCAAGTGATGGATTTTGCATAATTTGCATTCCCAAGCTGTACAAACATTACTGTAGATGCATAAAGACCTTCTAATCAACATTCCGCCATTAAATTGGGTGGATAAAGAGGCCACGCTGCAAGATATCCAAAAATCATGTTGACAAGACACTATCACCGATCAGAGTAAAATTAACCTAAAATGGTCGTTGTGCAGTGGAGAACCTAAAAATCAAGTTAGTTTCAATATTAAATACATACTTTCTGTATAATTTTAAGTGTAAATATAGTTATTGTAGACAGTGTTTTGTTTTTATCCGTTTAGTTTTAGTTTTAAGTAAGCCAATCAGAGCGTTTGTTTTAAACAATTGAAAAGCGTTCCCACAACTACCACAAAAAGGTATAAATAGGAGAGCTCCAGAAAACACGATAGAGATTCATTTTTAGCGTGCTTTTGAACCCATGCTACTTTGTTAGTGAAAAAATGAAAGTGAGGTTATGTGTTACCAAGTGTTTTATTTCGACGTCACTCATAATAAAAATAAAACTACCTGAATAAGGTAAGTACTAGAACTAAGTACTTCACTAGAAGAAAAATAAAGTAATTGGTGCTACAGTCCAAGAATTGGTCCAGAAAGCAGTCAACTTTGACTACGTAGCAGAAAAGCAACTGACCTGGCAGAAGTTGCACATCACCGATCAACAGACAGTTTTCAAAGGCAGCATTGGCGTGCAGTTTCCGGAAGGGTCCAAAAACAGTGGCGGCGCAAGCAGGTGGGATGTTTTTTAATTTGCCTAATTTCACTCATTGGGGAAAAATGTTAACACTATCAAAGTTCATTCGTCCGATCGGCCCCTATGAATCCACAAAGATATTTGAATACGGTGTGTGAGTTAAACAGACAAAAAATTTATTTTGCTCTGAAATTATAATTGAAAAAGTCTCTTTAGCGTAGTAAATAATTTTTATTGTTCATTGAAATGTTAAACAGTGTTTAACATGATCGCGTCCTCGAATGTTAAGATACATTTAACATGCATCCACTCATTTAACATGCATCCACTTGCGTCCTCGAATGTTAAGATACATTTAACATGCATCCACTCATTTAACATGCATTCACTATAGCAACATCACACATATTCATGGTAGTCCGATTTCGATTTAGCAGTTTTTAGTAATTGTTATTGATTCAAAATTATTGCCTCAATGAACAATAAACTAATGAACGCATTTCGAGGGGAAACCATCTTAACATTTCTCACATAAATTACCACTCTTGCTTCGCTGCGCTCGCTCGAGTGGTAAAAATATGTTTGAATGTTAAGACTGGGTTACCCCTCTTAATACGTTAATTACTATTATGAATTTGCTGTGGTCACTTTATATTTAAGGCTTGCACGATTAGTAATTAAAGATTAATCTAAAAAATTATTCACCCCATGAAAAGGTTTATTATCGCATTGAGGACTCTAGCAGCTTTATTTACCATTCTATTCATTGAGGGAGTTAGGATCTTAGCATATTTATTTGTCGCGTCAACGTGAGGCTGAAATTTAAATAATAATGGCCTTCCATAGCACATTTATTTGAAACCCTGCACTGTGGAGCATTGTTATAGTTATCCAATTAGAGAAATGTAAGTACCATAGCAATATACCTATACAGGGTGATTTATAACGTACAGAGGAGATTTTTAGGGAGATTGATGGGACTAAACATTTTTAGATGGGACTAAAGTAAACATTTTTAGATGGGACTAAAGTAAACATTTTTAGATGGGACTAAAGTAAACATTTTTAGATGGGCCTAAAGTAAACATTTTTTATTAACAAACATTTGATGAAAAACCAATAATAAAAAGTTACAGTGGTTTAAAGGTCTTACAAAAGGTTTCCCACTGATTGACTACTGCTGAAATTAAATTGTTTTCTAGAGATGTTTTCCAAAGGAACAAGTCTAGCCCCTCTATTTACAAATAGTAGCGACATCCTGGGGCAAACCTGATGCAAACATGAAAATACAAAAAGTTACTAAACGATAAATTTCAGTGTAAACAGTGAAAAAATAACTTATCTGAGTATCTGAAATCCTTTTCTGCCACTATTTTTACACTTATCGACACAACACCGTGGCATTTCCACGTCCTCGACTTAGAATTTGCCCCCGAAGAGAAAAATGAATAAAATCACGACAAATGTCAATGTCACATTTTAATTAATTATACAACTTCCTTGGCAATTTTTAAATATGCTAGGGACTTAAGGGATACCAACGTGATTTTGCCCTAGCGGCAACATCAAAGGTTGTCGCTACTATTTGTAAATAGAGGGGCTATAGGAACAAGAATTCTTTGTTTCTTTGGAAACGATATAATTTCAAGCAGATAAAAAAAGACAGAGTGCGCACTCCAATGTTAAAATTCTAAAACCAATTTCTCTTTCAATGTCATTACTAATTTTTACTTCCTTTTATGATAAAGGAAGTATTGGATTCAGCCCAAACATTCGAAATTGAGTTTTCAACAGATCTTCACGTTTTAGAGTCCCCTGAACCCAAAAAACATGTGTTTGCTCATTGGTCTGTCTGTCTGTGAACAGAATATCTCAAAAACAGAAAGAGGTATGACGTTGAAACTTCATATATAAGTTTTGTGTACCATCTAGAGGCGACAGCAAGGTTTTGAAGGAAATCGCATAACCAGAAGTACGGTGTTTACTCTTATGATTTTTCAGTTTTTTTCAATTTTTTCAAAAACGGCTCTAACGAATTTTTCAGAAGTTGCATTTTTATTACATTTTTAATGTGTTTTGATGTGAGATAGGTGATTTTCCAGTTGAATACCTCTCAAATAGGTTTCTTTTGTTTGTTTTTCTTATTTTATTAACTCCTATTTTAAATAGAACACCCGGTATATTATTACATTTTTGAATTCAGCTTAAAATTTTAGAGAAAATTTGTCTCTTGAACTAACACTCTATTTTGTACGGTTTCTGTAGAATTTGTAATTTTTAAAATTTTAGACAAATACTTAAAAATTAAACATAATATTTTTGGCTAATTATAACATTATAAGATCACTGTAAAAGGAAGTTGTGTGCGTGTATCACACCAGATTTGTTATAATTACTTATTATTGTCTTATAATTAAAAAAGAACGAATTTGAATGTTTAATCATTTACTAAGAAAAAAAAATTTAATACAATATTTAAAAACTGGGTGTACAAAATTTGAATTTTAAATATGTATTTACTTATCTTCAATTTTAAATTATGCAACAAGTGCTAAAAGTTAATGTTTATGCACGAGACATGAAAATTATGAAACTCAGCCTTCGGCTTCGTTTCATAACATATCGAGTGCGGCAACAGTTTTAGCACGAGTTTGCATAAACGACTTTTAGCACGCGTTGCATACAATATTTTTTCTACGACCTTAAATTTTCTGTTATTAATCCATAAATGTCGATTTAACAAAGGTTTGCATTTATGACAGTTATAATTTATGTCATAATAAAGAGATGGCCTTGACGTGCAGGTGAATGTTTGTGGAGTCAGTACTGTCAAAGTCAGTTATCAAAGGTAATTATAATAGTACACATCTGACTATTCATTACATAACGCTTTAATTATTTTAAAAAACACTTTACCTCTAATGCAAGAAGTAACTAGAATAACTTTACAATCTCACTTGCAGTTCGAAATTGTAGTTTTATAACCTCACTTCACTTTATAACACGTGCTAAAAGTAAACAGCTGATATCATTTTAACCACGCTAAACTATAAAACGTCACTTTTAGTGAAAAAAGCTAGCGCTAAAAGGCCTACTTTTAGTGTTGGTCGTAGAAAAATGTCTTTTTATTACATTAAGCACGTTTTTTAAAAATAACATAAATTTAACAAAGAAAACAAAACATTATGAACAAGAAATGGAACAATAACTGCTTACATAGGTATAAAAAATCATAAAAATCACAAATATTGTTCAACACACAGTAGCGCACTTTTAAATGTTTCTTTCCTGAAAATTGAGGGGGTTGTCATCTAGGATACAAAAATACTAATGTTTTATAAAAACCGGTTATTTCAATACAGGCTGCTCAAAATACAGATTCAAATTTCAATATCTTCAATCTATAGTTTCTCAATTTTTTTTTAAATGGAACACCCTATAATTTATTACAGGAATAAATCGAGCCTTACAAGGTGTTATGGAACTCAACTTTTAAATATTATAACGTAATATCTGAAGAAACTGTTACACATTTTCAGTATTTTTTAAATTAAATTTTCCTTTTCTGGACAATTATTGAAGATAACCTGATATACAAAAAAAAATAAAACAAAGATAATTAAATTAACGTTTAAAATTTCCAGAAATCTCGATGTTCTAATACAAAGGTAGCTACTTAAATTATACTGAAATCTATTTCAATACAGGGTGCTCAAAATACTGGTTCAAATTTCAATATCTTCAATCTCTAGTTTCTCAATTTTTTTAAATAGAACAACCTATATTTTATTACAGGAATAAATAGAGTCTTACATTTTCTTTATTTTGACCCCAACATGTACTTTAACCCTAGAACGCATACATCTAAGAAAGTTACATTAACACATATGTGGTGTCGTATACGACACCACACCTTTTTTGTTTAATGAGGCACTTTAAATTTACTATACGCCTTTTTTAATATCTGGAAGTTAATTTGTACTGCATATAAATGTGTTTTTTTGTGTTATTTCTTAGATATTTTGTGTCCATTAGAATAATCTCATTTTTATTTTATTTGTGATATTATCTTGTATTTAATTTTAGTTTACGGTGATATTGTTAAAAACATGCCTACTTTGTACCTTTTGTTAAAAGAAGACGTCAACAGCTTAATGCTGCCTGTCTTCTAACAAGAATAATAATAAAATAACAATAATAGATGCATATTAAAGCGCAAAACGGAAGTTAAAGTTGTTAAAATATTTATTTATGAGTATGAATAAATTAATTATTAAATCTAAAGAACTGATCAGGTACTAATATCTACGTTAAACAGTTTTGACAAATAACTACAGCGTGATTTTTTTAAAAACTCAATTGTAGCAGGCCCTGGATAGGCTGAATCAGTTGGCAGTACTGAAGTGTATTGTTGGTGACACTGTCTGTGTCAAAACTGAAGCAAAACCTAACCTGCTAACCTCGAATTTGACATAGACTTACAGTGCCACCAACAATACATTTCAGTATTGCCAAATGATTCAGGCTATCCAGAACCTGCTGCAATTGAGAGTTTTTAAAAAATCACTTGGTAGTCTCTGTTCAGCACATAAATTACACTGCAGGTGATCAGGTTAGGTTTTGGGTCAGTTTTATCACAGACTGGGGCAAAATCTAACCTGCTAACCTCGAATTTGACATAGACTTGCAGTGCTACCAACATATTATACATACGTTTGAATTTCCACAGCCCGCAGAGGATCATTTTTTTTGGATTTCTCGATATTTGCATCATAACCTCAAAAAGTTATTTAATGTCAATTGAAATTAGTTCTAATTATAAGGGTCGCCATCTCTGTTCCTTTTAGTAATTATAGTTAAAATATTATCGAGTGACCTTTTGGTTGCCTGCTCCACTCTATCTGTTCGGCGGCTCAAGTATAATAGCTAACTGGGAATCCTAACGGGTGTTCATAAACAGTCGTCATCCCAGTTGCTTTGAAAAACAAAATGTTATGTCTTTGATTAATTCGTGCAACACAATGAAACGTCATTGAGTACCTACTGTCATACTCAATTTTAATAGACATACGTTTCTGAAGTCAAAACCTACTGGGATGACGACTGTTTATGAACACCCGTTATAAAGACAGTAGTAATAGCTATTTTAACAAATTCCACTTCGCATTACGTTACTATGAAAATTATGTACGTAAACTGACAGATAGCAAGTTGTTACCGACCAACACCTACCAAGAAAACTTGTTACGTGATTGCATAGATGGCGTCATATGCGACACCAAGCAACTAAAAAACTAATTATAAAGCTTGTAACCATTTTTGGAAATTAAAAATGAAAGGGATATATCAACAATAATCAGCTGGAGAGGTACTGAAAATATGAATATGATAACATAACAGCAAATCATTAAAAACTAGATAGTTAAATAGGTGGTGTCTCATATGACGCCACCTATGCGTTCTAGGGTTAATCTAAAGAGTGTTTGAGAAATTAAGCTTTTAATAGAAAATCACGATGAATGTGTACTATTTGGGGAATGGCTTATAATAGTGCTGGTAAGAAACTGATTTGATGGTTAACCGGCTTTCGGTTAATCGCGGTTTTTTCATAAATTGATCACCGGAAAAGCGGTTAACCAATAATCTGATTTTAAACAACCAGTTTGTTAACCTGTTTAAGAACCAGTTTGTAAACCTGTTAAGAAAAGGTTTGTAAACCAGTTGACGAAGCGGTTTAAAAACCTGTTTATAAACAAGTTTATAAGCCGGTTTAAAAACCTATTTCTTAATTAATTTAAAAATTTGTTCTTAATAATAAAAATGCTTTTATATTTTATAAGTATAACCATTTTACGATTGTTAGAGCAGTTTATAAATCACTTCTAATCCGGTTTATAAACAGCTTTTTAAATTGCATCGTAAACGAGTTTAGAAACCGGTTTTTTAAACAGGTGTACAAAACTGTCCATGAACTGGTCATATTCAGGTTTTCGATTAACCGTCCAATCGGTTTTTTACCGCACTATTAAAAATTGTGCGACAAATATTACACAATTATCGTGATTTTTAATTAAATCTTAATTTCTCAAACACTCTTTAGATTAAAGTACAGTTGCAACCAATAAAAAATGGGACAACTCTTATAACAGATTTTTGTCTAATTCTAGCTGCTTGAATTTGTTTATTAATGTCATATTGCAACATTGAATAGTTGACAACTGCCAAACAATTCCAAGTTAGAAATAATATGACAAAGTAACTATGCCCCATATAAATGCAGTGATGAAAGGTGGAATAATCACGACAATTTAACTGGTGCCATTGTCAACCAATGGCATTCTTCAATTTAAATATAAACTACCCATCGAACGATTATTTTAGTGACAATATTTCGAGGAGCTTTATTTCAGCGACAAAATTTTCTGTAACTATTTTTTAATGAAAAGTTAAATTGTCAAGACGAATAGGACTCTAGGTCAAAATATTGCCGAAAATGTTTGCTCTTCAGATTGTCTCGTTTCTGTTGCTTTAGAAAATAACGACTCGTGCAAGCACTCGTTGTTATTTTCGTCGCCGCAGAAACTCATATCTAAATCGCAAAAATTATTGTCGGCAATATTTTGACCTCTCGTCCTATTATTACTGAAAATAGACGTAACTGTCCCATTTTTTTTTTGGCCGCAACTGTAAATGTTGGGGTTAAAATAAAGGCAAGTTAAGGCTCTATTTATTCCTGTAATAAAATATAGGGTGCTCCATTTAAAAAAATTGAAAAAATAAAGATTGAAGATATTAAAATTTGACACGGAATGTTGAACACCCTGTATTGATATATTCCGTTTTTATGAAACATTAGAATTTTTGCATCCTAAATGACAACCGCCTCAATTTTCAGTTAACAAATATTCAAAAGTGGGGAAAATGTGACATTTTAAATCAAAGCTTGATGTTGACAAAAAATACTAAAAACGTTCATGTCGGAAACCATTAAAGCAAATTAAAGGAAAAGCTACAATTGAAAGTATAACTTATAGAGGCTTAAATATCCATAAATAAATACAGGGTGTTCCATTTAAAAATGTAATATTTTTTGAGCCAATCATTTTTGGGACACCCTGTATATGTCAAAACAATTTTAAAATGTACCCCTTTCAATCCCATTACAGAAAACTTTATCATACTTTTTATTGGAAAATAACTGAAAGCATAATAAAAGACCGGCGCACTAAATTAAAAAAAAACACTATAACTATTGCATAAATCATTGAGAACAATTTGGAAAAACCTCCCTTGAAAAAGCGCACCTATTTATCAGATTGGCTTGAAATTCCACTTAACTTGACAACCCTAGTAAACCTGTAAATAAACTTTCATTTATCTGCTCCAGTGGGCTAAGTAACTTATTACATCACTCATTTGACACTATTTCTGTTATGTGATGAAGCTCATTACCGTAAAAACGGGGCAACTTTGTCAAGGTTTTTGTACATTTTCCGCGCTGTAACCATATAGGATTTTTTTAGGATAACAAAATTAGATGATACCTACCAGTTAGAGATGGACAATTATTATCCGTCCTTTGGTTTTTATAAATAACGTTTATACGTCCGATAAATCACTAAACAATTCCTGACGAAGTTGTACGTTTCTAGGAACAACTTCGTCATGGTAGATAACTAATTTTGGTAACTTTATTATGGTACATAAATAATTGCATCATTTTAAAACAAATTTAAGGTTATATTATGGCACAAAATGACTTTGGCTTAAATTGTTTCTCTCCATGAAACCCACCATGAAGTCTTCACCAGGAAGGTTGTCTCGAAAAATCACTGCTTTACGTCCTTTTTTATCGAGATAGCCTTGGATACTCAGTCTTATTTCTAACTTTGTTAATGGATAAGACCAAGCTGAAAGTTGATTTATGGCACCAACAATTTCAGACTTCTCCAAGGTCATTAAGGCTTTTGGGTGGCCTACTGATTTAATGTGTCTACCATGCCTCTTGTCTTGAAGCGTTGTTCGCGGTATTCCATGTTTTTTGCTGGCAGCCGACACCGAGAGGCCATTTCCAATATCCTTCAGTGGGTCTTCAACTAATTGGGGATCATAACGCTGGTAACTCCTACCTCCCAACACTTTTCTGTTTTTCTTTGGTATTATTAAAGGAATAGATACACTTTCGACGTAAACACAACGGAACCGAAATGATAACTGTAGATTTTGAGGTTATGCTTACACAATCGTACATCGGCTGCCTAACTGACGAAGTTGTCCGCGATGACGAAGTTGTCCGCGATGACGAAGTTGTCCGCGATGACGAAGTTGCCCCGTTTTACGGTACATCACTAGTAGTGTAATGCACTTCCATTACACCACTAGTGTAATTGCTTCTTTACCTAATAACCGGAGAGCCAGTGGCAATTCGAGCAACGGACGTTCTGTAAGGCTAAAAATTTGTTTGGTGATGAGTCATAGCATGCCAAGTACATATACAACGACCTGGCAGACATCAGCCCTGCACGTCATCATCCCTTATATTTTTGAAATTGTCAAGGGTAATACCACAAAAGGTGAAAATTTTTTGAGAATTTTTTTTGTTCACATGCAAATTATTGCGTTTAAATTTCTCGAAACCAAAACTGCGTTAAAAATTCCGCGAGACCGCAGGTCGAGTGGAATTTGAGCAGTTTTTGTTGAGAGAAATTTGCAGTAATTTACATGTTGACGAAAAAAAATTCTCTTAAAAAATTTTGCCTTAAGTGGTATTTGGAGAGATTATTTATTCAACAATATGAGCAGATGACTTTTACCGTGTTCGGCAGCACACATTTTTAACGTTTTCCACTATTAATTCAATACTGGAGCTTCCTACACCATTATTATGAGTCTTTAGAACGACACGTGCAAACTTCACTTCGACGTTTTGGAGAAATGTCAGTCAAAGGCTACTCACTAAATCAAAATCATTGAAACCAATCAGGCTCGCGTGAAAACACTGTGACATTAGGGGCCGGTTGCAGAAAGCAATGTTAAGTCTCGTGTTAGCTAACGCGACGTCAAAGTGAACAAAAACGCATCAAATCTCAAATGCTTATGGTAACTAATACATTAGTAAACAAAATTTGATGCGATTTTGTTCACTTTGACGCGATGTTAGCTAACACCAGACTTAACATTGCTTTCTGCAACCGGCCCTAGGTGTTTTCAATGACAGTCAATTTTGATTGACCGTTTCTGACAAATTGAACAATTTTCATTGGTTCGCTCATTATAGTGTTGAATAATCAATAAAATTTTTAAAAAAACTTGTCGCTGTAAGCTTCAAATTTTAATATGTTTTAGTTCATGCATTGTGAAGTAGGCAAAAAAATTGACAGGCGATTTTGATGAGCACTAGTACCTGACAGGTGAGTCGAAAGATGTGCAATTTTTACACATGTTTAAGTGAGCGATTTAGAAAACGTGTGTACAATGCCAGGCGGTTCTGGTTAGCATATGTCTTTGACAGGCGACGGAGAAGATGCTATGTGAGCGCGAGTGAGAGACGTAATGTCAACTCAATGGCGCGAGTGAGACAGTGTAACGGAAAGTTTGAAGGGTCGTATACCTGCTTCCATAAATAAACAGATTTTAAAAGAAAAATTTAGTCAGTTGCAATTCATTCTTGTAAACTGTACAGTCGTGTTTTGCTTTATTACTACGAATTACTACGTTCTATGTTATATATTATTTTAAATTTTGTAATTTAAACTATATATTAATATTAACTGTGAAGTTTAGTTTGTGCATATCAAGTAGATATTAATATTTAAAAAAATAGTGTGGAGGATGGAATCCGAAGACGTTGTTTGTGTGATTTGTAACAAAAAAACTAATGACAAAACAGTACAATTTACAGTGACTACTTTGGATAAAAGCAAATCCATATTAAAAATAAGAAAAGAACATAATTTAAAATTCAATAACATTTATTTGCCAGAGGCGGTTGATGCTAGTACAGGTTATCATGTGAAGTGTTATAAAAACTTTCTGGCTGTGATGAAAAAATATCGCCCGCGTGAACCATCAACTTCATCGAATGTACCAGCATCATCATCAGGTATTTTTCTATTGACTTATATATTCTTTATTAGGTTTGATCTT